>CAKALG010045883.1:6411-18387 GCA_916700815.1 Helicolenus hilgendorfi
ACAAAAGACCAATGTCATTGTGACAAATTAAAAACAGAGCTGTAATGCAATTAAGGAATTATTTACCTCCAACTCTCAGGTCTGTTCCTTTCAAAAATGTGAACTTTTGTTGGTATGTTTTCACACAGTAGTAAACTGCAGTATCGCTTAGCCCTGCATTTCTAATATGCAGAACAAATGTCCCAGGCTCTTCTGTGGTTGTAATGCGACGATCTCTCTCAAAGCTATAGGTTTTTCCGAAGATTTTAGGAAAGTCTCCAGAAACAATCCTGATCCAAAACAAGCTTCCCGAATTCCTGCGAGGACAAGTCAGCCTCACATCCCCTCCAACACCAACAGTCTGTTTCTCAACGATCTGATCATCTGTGCATCCTGAAAAGACATTATTTTACATTAACAACAGAGAAAGAATCACGTATGCTCTCTCCTAAATCACTGTTAGAACATGTTATAACTATAAATATATATCTGGAGCAAATCTGATATTTCTACATGTACTTACGCCCAACTCTGAGCATCAGCAGAAAATAAAACACAATCATCATTTTCTGGTTTATCCACTGGAGACTGCAGTTAAATTAGATCGTACAGGAAGATGATTCGCCTTAATGTAATGATATCAAGTGGGAGGGAACAATTTCAGAGCAATCTGATTGGTCCCTCGTTATGTTTGTTTCACTAAACCACCAGTGGAAATAATACCACCCTTTGCCCAGCTTAAACACATGACAAAACACCAACAGCACGTATTTGTTTCATGGTGGTTTTCTATAACTGACACAGAGAGTAACCTCAACAGATTATTTTACCTTAATGTGAACTACAGTTACCCAAAAATAAACTGGTTCATGAAATTTTGTTTTCATTCACTGTTGTACTACTTCAATTATTATTATTTTTAATTTAAAAACAAAACATTGTAACTTGCACAATGTATATAGTAGTTATTCTTATTTATATTTTATATTGTTTACCTTAGTCGTAGTAGTCGGGTATATCTATCCACCTACTTTGTGCTGACATATTTATGAAGGTTGTAGCCTAGATAGAAACTAGATAGCAATTGTATTTTTTAACTTTTACTATGTTTTCTAACTGTTTTCATTATTGTATAATCACCTGAAACCAGAAGGCCCTCATATTTCTCTGATACACGTAAAACTACAGTAACGTGAACCACCGTCTGACTTCTGTTGCTCCTAAAGTAGTGTTATTAAGGTAATGATGGCCTCTGAGCGAAGTGAACGGTGTTACCGCGGTTTTGCATTCTGCGGCTCAGGTTATTGCAGTCTTGGAAAGCTAGGAGTGAGCGGAGGGGTACTCCGTTGGTTGCAATCTGCAGCCACACCACTAGATGCTGAAAAATCCATTGTTATTAATTATCTGTAAATATACAGGCCTATGTATTTAGGCCTAACAGGAAATCCTACAACAATGTCTGTAGCACTAAACAGAGATTTATAGATCAAATTGATGTGTGTGCATATAAAAAAGATGCATCCAGCCATTTGCAAGAGTGATACACAACGATAGAGGAGCCATTTTAAATGTTGTGTGAGCCAATTCAGATGCTCCACATCATCAATGATGACCCGGCCACTCTGCCTGTCAATCACTTGAACAGGAAGAGCACAGCGTACAGAGGAGGGCTGTTAAACCATCCATCCTCTATACTCACATCACTTCTTTTCTGAGGGCTGGTGAGAGGAAGCAGCAGAGCGACGCTCTCACAGTATTACATTCTCCTGGAGAGGATTTACAGTTTCTGACCTACATATCTTTATCTGAGGAAGGGAACCACAAATAAAACAATACAATGATTAACAAGGTGATAAACATAAAACAACCATAGGCCACCATACAGTATTTGCAGTGGTGGACACCCCGACTATAACATGGACAGGAACACCTGACAATATAATGCAGCCCAGTGCAACACCACAAACTCTGGCAACAAAATAATCATCAAAGAGTTAGAGTGGGGGTTTGTTTGAAAGGTGCAAAGAGAAAGAAAATAGAACGACCAACAACCTATCTATTTATAGAGACCCGCACGTTTGTATAGGGTTAATATATTGTTGATAACAAGCCATAACACCATTTGTACTTTCACACAAACAGACACACATTCACAGTCACTACTGACAAACAAATGATGCATGGAAACTTTAGCATTGTTGTGGTTGCGCTTCAAACTAAAGTGTCAGTACATAGGGGCTTCCTCTCTCACTCTCTGTTTTAGCCTCAGGAAGCTGGGCTTGCACTGCTGTTTTAGCTTTTATAAAAAGGCAAGAGGAACACCACACTAATTTTTATGTTTTTTATTAAAGGTCTTATTGATAACATTTTTATGAAGATGAATATTTTTTGTAAAAAATAATAAGGGCTGTCAAAGTTAACATGATAATAATGCGTTAATGCAAATTTGTTTTAACGCCACTACTTTCTTTAACGCATTCACGCAACTTGCGATTTTTATGTCGTAGTGGGTTCAGTTTTAAAGCTAGAGTGAAGATACTAGCATCATATGAAACTAGAAAACCTAAGGAGCATTGGTACCAACCGTGTCATAATAGCTTCTTGCCAAAGAGGCTAAATAATGCTCCGAACTTACACTACATTTTGGTAAGTAAAAACTGGCATGGCCATTTTCAAAGGGGTCCCTTGACCTCTGACCTCAAGATATGTGAATGAAAATGGGTTCTATGGGTACCCACGAGTCTCCTCTTTACAGACATGCCCACTGTATGATAATCACATGCAGTTTGGGGCAAGTCATAGTCAAGTCAGCACACTGACACACTGACAGCTGTTGTTGCCTGTCAGGTTTCAGTTTGCCGTGTTATGATTTGAGCATATTGTTAAATGCAGTACCTGTGAGGGTTTCTGGACAATATTTGTCATTTTTTTGTGTTGTTAATTGATTTCTTATAATAAATATATACATACATTTGCATAAAGCAAGCATATTTGCCCACTCCCATGTTGATAAGAGTATTAAATACTTGTCAAATCTCCCTTTAAGGTGCGTGTATCTGACATTTGGTGCCCACTTCTAACAAGGCTTGTGAGCAAACAGTAAAATAACGTTGGTATCACATGGTATTTCCGGGTTGTCAGTTAGTATTGAAAAAAAACAGATAAATGGATTTGGTGTGAAGTAAATACAATGGAACGGGGGACGGAGAATGAGACATCTAGTGGCTGAATGTCATCAATGTTATAAATAGTACCTTTAATATCCCAACTTACAGGAGTATGTAAACGGCTCAGGAGGGTTGGACACACACACACCTATCCAGTCACTCTATGTAATGACTGTTTTTCATCCCACCCTTCTTGCAGTTAGATGCTTTTCATTGGTAGTTGCTGTCAGAGGGGGGAGGCGCTAATCATTCACTGGTCCCACCCCGGTCTTTTTGTCAAGAGGAGATGTTTGAACTGTGATCTTAAGTTAAGTCTGCCTGATTATCTGCAAATCGGTATGACAGCCTTCATTAAGTCTGTTTCAATATGCATCAGTTGGTGCAGTAATAGATTAAAACAAAACAAACTAATATGCATCCGTGGTATTTTAAGATTGCAGATGCATGTGGTTGTAGATGCCTTTGGTTGCATCTTAAAAAACATGAAGATAGACATTATTTATACTTTAAATGAGCACACTAACAAGTAAACGTAAAACAGTAAATTAACCTGCTGAAGACTCTTGTAGCTCTACCCTCACTACAAACATCCTGTTGAAGCCCATAGTCAGGTCTGTTCTGAGTAAACAGCATTGATGGTCGGTCAAAGGATGGAAAGATTGGCCCACCGCAGCTTTTGTCTGTCAGTGTAGCTGTTGCATGTGGTTTTGCTTGTTCTCACAGGACAGACATGCAGAAGGCCGTTATACGAGGTGCTGTGAAACCAGAAAGATGGAGGGATTTATTCAATTGAGTGGTTGTCTCAATTTTCTTTTTACGCTGTATATTTTTTAACAAAAGAACACTAATTGTGTCTACAACATAAAATGCTGCGTATTTGTTTTCGTGAGCCGTGCTTTGCTCTACAGTTGTGGGAGGTTGTGGTGGACAGATACACAGCAGTTCACTGGTGAAAACCCTGACTGTCTGTCTGCTAGTCTCTCTCTCTCTCACTTTGTGTCTCTATGTGCACATGACAAATATGTGGAGTGAAACAATAATGATAAGACCTTTTTCATAGCAGGCATTTAGACTTGTTGAACACGTAACATTACTAGAATCGGCCTGTCCTTAATGTTATTGGTTGCACTAGTGCTTTTCCTGCTATGACACATCAAAACATGTGTTGTGAAAAGAAAATGGAGACAATGAACAAGCAAAAAGACTTAAGAGTGCTTGCAAGACCAGAAATATTTAGATCAAGAGGTCCCTATTAAGTAAACTGGTTAAATAAATGAAATCGAAATATGAAGAAGTCTATCATGCTCTTGGGTTCACTGCCAATAGAGTGATACAGGAATGAGTCCTAAAACCCGTAAATGAGTTAGCATTTTAGCACTTCCTGTTCCCTCGTCTGGAAGTCAATGGGTTTTTAGTTAGATGCCTGAAATAAGGTCTGTGGTTAAAACAAGCTTTAGAGATTTTAATGTTTTGTTCTACGGCAATAAATACGTCAGTAAATATCGCACTTGTGAATTTTGAAGCTTTTACGTGTCTTAAGAAAAGCGGTTGCTAAAAAGTGGCTAAATGAGACTACTCAACATCATCACGTTGACTCGTCCGCCTTCACATCCTTGTTGTGTATACTCACACTCATGCTACCGTGGTGTAGTTAGCTTTTTCCTTCTGACGATTGCATTTACAATTCAATTCATTTGTGGAGATTATCTTGCAGAACAAAACTTTTAAGTGTTGAGGAACCCAGGGCGATGCTTACTTCCTGGTTGGCCTACAAAAACATATCATCCATGGAGCCCTCTGTGTAAAAATTGAATAAACTAATCATCATTACAATATTGTTATGTTTATGAAATTGCAATGCTCAATACTAACTACAAAATGTGCATTCCCAAGAGTCATCTTTCTCTCACACATGTTTACCTGTGGCCCCTTTACACCTCTTGATTTCCAGTGTGGTTTTGGCCACACTTCCTCTCATCTCTCCCCTGCAACTGTCCCTCAAACCCGCAGGCTATCTCCTACGCTGTAGCTAATGCTATTTAAAAACTCCTCCTTTCCATCTCTCATTGTTGATTTGGACGTCCAAATTATGACAAAAATAAAACATTTTACTCTAGCTCCAGCACGAGTTTAGCCCAGCTTAGCACAAACACAGGAAGCAAAACAGCTGGCCTACTGTAGCTGAAAAAGGAGATTTTGTTCAGTTACAAAAGTGTGTGAAATTCCACATTGCTACATTTCTCGCCATGTTACTGCCGGTAGAAAAGCGTGAAACTGGCAGAAAATGTGAATTGTGTCACCTGCATATGCATGTTCATGTGCGTCATTGTGCGTGTGCTGGCGAACTCAATATACAAACAAAGTGCAAAACAAGAGCAAAACATTGCTCTGCATCGTGACCTTTACATACACACATACAGTGTGACAAAAAACAGTAAATTCAGTCAGGAAGTCTGAATAAAGATACTGTTTTGAAAATACAACAACAACAACTCAGAACAAATAGATTTCTTATGAAATGAAAAAGAATCACAGGTTTGCTAGAAGTAGGGGGATGGTCATTGCTCTCTGTAAACCTTGATCACGTCGCAACTACATCTTTCATTTGGGCGGTAGACATCAGTAGTGCAAGACAAGAGTGCTGTATGTGCCACAATGACCGGAAGACTGACTGCTTTGATTCTACTTTATACTGCGTGTAAGTGCAATTCTTAACTACTATGAGAAAGACTAGACCATGTAATAATCTAAATACTTTACCTTTTTACTTCTTTTGTGTTGAAGCTCTGTTACTGTTTGTCTCTTTTCTTCAGACCTGATTCAAACTGCAGAGCTTCCTCACCAGATCTCTACGAAGGTGGTTGAAGTTGGTGGAAATGCTACTTTACAATGTTCATTTTCTGAGAAGGGAGGACAATCATTTCACTGGTACAAGCAGTCTCTTGGATATTTGGCCCAAACAGTCTTTGCTGTAGTTGTTGGCATAATAACACCTACTGATCAATTTAACAACCCACGGTTCACAGCAGCAAAAGAGGATACTCAGTATGTTCTTACCATCAGAAATGTCAGCAAAGAGGACGAAGCAACATACTTCTGTCTCAATGGAGCGACGTATTCACAGAGTTTTGTTAATGGCACCTTCTTGGCTGTGAACGGTAAAATATATATTTACTTTCAGTATTTGTGTTTTTATGTCGTACAAATAATCAAGATCATTAATTCCTTTTGATGTCTTTTTTAACTGAATCATGCAGATCGTAATCAGCAGAAGTCTTTCTATTTAAAACAAAGTCCAGACTGAGTCGGTCCAGCTGGGCGACTCAGTGACTCTCCAGTGTTCATTTCTCTCCAAGAACAAAGAAAATGCAGATCAGTGTCCAGGTAAACAGGATGTGTACTGGTTCAGATCTGGATCAGGACGATCTCATCCCGGCATCATTTACACTCACAGTGATGAACAAGAGAAAAGAAGTTGTGTCTACAGTCTGTCCAAAAGTATACAGAACTCTTCTGATACTGGGATTTACTACTGCGCTGTGGTCACATGTGGAGAGATCCTGTTGGGCGAAGGAACCAAAGTGGAAACAGTGGAAACAAGTACGTTGTTAAATGCATCTATATTGATTATTATTCTGTTGCTATCTAATTGCAGTGTTGATAATAGGAAAGAGAAACAAAAAAACATTCTTCTGCCTTTGCCTTTTTTCTTGTAAAATATTGGTATTGTTTTATACTGTTATTTATAAATCTTTGTTTTATACTGTTATACTGTTTACTTGCACCAACATCACCAAAGCAAATTCCTCGTGTAAATCTCTTACACCTGGCAATAAACACGATTCTGATTCTGATTCTGATTCTGATTCGGATAGTTTCCACTCTTCAGGCCTCTAAAAATGATTCAGATTAGATCAGCTCGAAGTGCTCACGGTTAGAAATACTGTATGTAACCTACGATAAGGGGCGGTGAGTTGACTTTGTGTTTTCAAACATCAATTGTTTGTTTGATGAGGAAATAGTAGCAACATTGCAAACTCAAAAGTTAAATACACATAAGGATCTTGATTCATTACTTACCAAATCAAAAGCATTATCGCAACTATTTCATCACTCTCTAAATTGAAAGTCCTTAATTAAAATAATCATGGATGGTGAAAAATTGTACATTTGATAAACTAAATATCTTCTGCAGTATGTAAGTTATTTACCATTGAGTCACCTAAAAGTAATGGATGAGGTAAAAGTACAGGGGGAGTAAAGAAATGTTTGGCTGGATCGCAGAGGGCCAGTCCTACAAATGCAATAGTCTGTCATTGAGTGATGAAGTTACACGATTGGTTGGCCGAGTGTTGGAGTTTCCTCATTGGCAGTTGCTCTTTCAAAGTGATTATGAAATTATGCAAATGAGCCCGTCCAGTGGGACGTGTCCAGCTCGTGAAACTAGGCAATCTAATTCTAAAATGAAACCAGATTCAGCAGTGGCGTAGCCTATTTCTCACTTAAAATGTTTCAGATGTAGATTTTGGTGGATTGTTTAGATAGAATGACAGAAAGTTTACAAGCAGGCTGCCATGTTGTTTCCTGTTTGAAACGGTGAGCAGAAAACCAGGGACAAATCACGTGTATTCAACAATAGGGTCTGTCAGCGTTTGAACGGCCAGTTGAGTGGAGCAGCGCGTCCCCTAGTGTCCTCAACGGACCTAGTGGACATGGACCGCTGGATTTCACATTATAGACATGACTACTGACTATTTGTAGAACAATTTAGCCACAAATTCACAGACTGACCACACACGGTCCGGCCATATACTCGGTTTTGACTGAGACTTGTTTTTAATATTTCAGGACAAAAATGGGACCCGGTTATCATCATCCTCGGGATCCTGCTGGTTCTCTGCCTGATTGTGATTGTCATCCTTATTTTCTCAAGAAACTGAAGGTAAGTTCAGTACACTGCAAAGGTGAAGTGCATAACTTGTGTTTACAGAATATTTTGCTCATTAAAAAATAAAGGGCTTTGCTGATACCAAATCCGTATTAGCTATATTTTACACTTGGTAGTGATGTCACAGCTCTGACTATTAAAACTATTATTTTTAGGATGGCGAAGCAGACGCATTGAACTATTCGACCACTGGATTTCTCTACAATGAAAAGCAAGAAGACGAAGAAAAAAAGAGACAACAGTAGCAACGATAAGCACGTCTTCTGTTTGGGTGAAATCCACTGAAAAGGAGATCAGCTCTTTGTTATAAGGAAGCCATCTCAACATGTAATGGAAAAGTGTTACAGAAGCATGCTCCAGCCTTAACTTGTGTTTGCTAATGTTGCTTTGCTGAAATAATAATAGATATATCTGTTGATGCTCGGAAGACAGAGTGCTTCATTAATCATTATTCAAAGTTTAAATTAAAAAAAAGGATAATGTCAGAAATCTTCCACTGTCATTCTTAAGAAAATCCATGTTGATAAAACAATATCCTGTGTGCACATACAAGTAAGCAGTGTAATTGCATCATAGAAACTGTGACTTATCCTTATGTAGCATTATACTTAATGTTGCATTAAATAAGTGTTTAATATCATTAATCTGCTGTTTGACCAACCTCTCTTTATCATTATTTATTCAAAATCAAAATATTAATAATAATATATCAAAATATTTAATAGCGATTAATTGCATGATTGTCCATAGTTAATCATGATTAATCGCAAATTAATCTCACATTTTGTATCTGTTCAAAATGTACCTTCAAGGGAGTATTTAATACTCTTATCAACATGGGGATATACATTATATATTTATTATTGGTAACCAATTAACAACACAAAACAACGACAAATATTACCCAGAAACCCTCACAGGTACTGCAATAAGCATAACAAATATGCTTGAATCATAACATGGCAAACTGCAGCCCAACAGGCAACAATTGAATTGCCATTATTGTTTTTATTAATTTCACAATAAAAGCTTACAGGAGTACTGCAGATACAGGTGCAGGACACACATTTAGTTTTACCATGTGATTCTATAGTGATACTAGGGTTATGGACACAGTGTGTTCTGACTGCACTTGTCTGTGGTTAGCAGCTTTTCTTTAGGGGTCATCGGTGAGAGAGGGGAATGCTACTCAGTCACTGTTCCCACCCAGGTATTTGTGGTAAGAGCAGAGCTTCTCGCTGTCATCTTCCCACAGCTTTGACCTACTTCTTCTATCTGGTAAATCAGAAAGAGACTTTACTACAAGTCTTCATTCACTCATCGGTTTGTTTGTATTAAACGTATCATTTTCAAATTTAACGGTGATGAATCCTTAACCCTCACCCGATAATATTTGAGGCATCATGCCACTAATGCGCAAATATTATTCTAATATCTCCTTAGGGTACATATTCATGGATCAATTGTACTAATTAAACATATATGTGAATTAGTGAGCTTTCGGTGTGCAAGTAGGTGTATTTTTTTTTAAACTTTGGAGAGAGCCAGGCTAGCAGTTTCCCCGTTTTCAGTCTTTATGCTAAGCTAAGCTACTTGCCTCTTTGCTCCAACTCCATATTTATTGCACAAACATAAGTGGTATCTGTCTTCTCATCTAACTTTTGGAAGAGAGCAAATATTCCTTTAAGATCTGTTCCAGTGTACATCACATGGTAAAGCCACATAAATAGAACAAAACACAGCTGAACCTCGCGCCATGTGAGTGCAGATTCTTGTTTTCTGTGACATCAAAAGTTAAGTGTTTTGCTTGACTGCATTACATTTTGCATGTGACACTGTTTAGGACTGAATGGGAAAGAAAGACAGTGATTTATGCTAGAAATTAGCACGTAAGTAAAATTATAACAATCAAGTCAACTGGTTAAACTAAAATTAGCCCCTTGTAGCTCTTTCTTTTTGCACCTCTAACCTCACTTCATATCCTGTTGAAGCCCATAGTCGGGTCTCTTCTGCGTAAACAGCCTTGGTGGTTGGTCAAAGGCGGAAAATTGGCCCACCACAGCTTTTGTCTCTCAGTGTAGCTTCTGCTTGTGGCTTTGCATGTTGTTTTCAAGACACAAATGCAGATTGCCTTTACGAAAGACAAAACAGTCATCTCCAGTCAAACAATCTCCTGATAGTATTTTTCAAACAATCCAGACTGAAAGACTGAGTTTACTTACAACATAAAAAGCTTATTGCTTTTTTGTTGTCTTTTATCTGTGATTGGAGGAAGTTGTGATGGACAAATATACAGACTGCTTTCTGCCTTATGCCTCTTCTTCACACTGTGTCTTTCCCTCGCTTAATAAATGACATTTTTAATTATTGTGACAATTTTTGTTTATCTAAAATTTTGGATAGCCATAAGCCCTTTTTCAACTTAAACAGTTTCCCCGGGGAAGTCCAGTAATTTAAGAAATAACACATTTAAGAAAAAACCCCACATGCCTCCAACAGATCACTTCCATGATAAATTAAGGTGCTGATAAAAGTAACCCAGTTTGAAAACAATGACAAAGCTCAACAATAAATTTCCAGTACAGTAGCAACGTATTAGACACAACTCTGTAACAGACAGACTCTTTCAAGAGAGTCTTCATTGCTTATTAGTCAGTAAACAAACTTGTTCTAAAGGTCGATGTCACTGATGCAGGAAAAGATAAAACATCTGAGATACGGTACCCAAACTTGAATGGCATTTAATTTGTCATAGTGACAAAAGTGCTTTGGAAACATCAGTTGCATGAATTATCATGAATTCCTGCATGACTTACAGGAACAGTGTGTAGGATCTATCGGTATCTAGCGGTGAGGTTGCAGATTACAACTTACGTGAGTGGTGAAGCAAGAGAGAGAGAGAGAGCGCAGCAACAATGGGAGCGAGTAACGTTATCGACCACGGCCTAAGCAGGAAAAGTTAAGTGTTTGGTTTGTCCGTTCTGGGCTACTGTAGAAACATGGCGGTGTAACATGGCGGACTCTGTGGAGAGGACCCGCTCCCCTATGTAGATATGAAAGACTCATTCTAAGGTAACGGAAACACAATGATTCTTATTATCAGGTACACGTGTACACTAAAGAAAACAACTTATTAACATTATATTCCATTTCTGCCAATAGATCTCCCTACTTGTTACATGCTTGTCCTTTAATGCACGAAAAAGAAAAATGCTGTAGTACTTCATGAATCATCAGGAATGTACAAGAATTAATAGCATCTCAAGCATGAGTTGATGCCAGAACAATACGTTAATTAATGCAAAACCAATCAATCATCATGATTTGAGTTAATAATGAGGTTCATGTCTTCTTCATAGGTAAGTCTACAGTTAAAAGGAACTCACTATTAACAATACAAACATTAATTAATTTTCTTAACCATGTCACATAAGAAAGCAATAACATTTTCTTGGCAAAAAACAAAACAATATATGTGCGTCTAAGAGTTGTTGAAAGTGGATCATGGATTTGCTAAATTTAGGAGGAAGTGCATTTCAGCCAATCAGAAGGATTTCCACTTTGCACACTTTGATGATCATGTGACATAACCTTCATTTAGGTAGGAAGACATCAGTTGAGCAAGAGAAGGGTGTGTTACCACAATGATCGGACGACTGGCTGCTTTGTTTCTTCTCAGTACAGTGTGTAAGTGCAACTTTAAACCATATGAATGTTTATATTGTTTGTTGAAGGACAAAGTCAGAGTTATTTCTTATAGTAGATATTTTACATTCGTCACTGTTTTTGTCGTGTGTTGTGTTGTAAGATTTTTATTTGTCTCTTTTCTTCAGACCTGATTCAAACTGCAGAGGTTTCTCACCAGATCTCCGAGTTGACTGT
>CAKALG010045888.1:3081-17526 GCA_916700815.1 Helicolenus hilgendorfi
GCAAAACATTTGAGCATTGTGATAAAGGTAACACAGTTTATAGTCTAAGTATAGAGTAAATAAGTCTAATGCAGTGAGGGGCAAAGTGCAAATGTACTACGGAGTATTAGGGCCACATTGAGATTTCCAGAATAAAATCACAATATTACGAGAAAAAAAGAAAAATAATACATATAATTACTACTTTATAATATTATGACTTTATTCTAATAATACTGAGACTTTTTTGTCGTAAACCTATGACTTTATTCTCATAATATTATGACTTTATTCTCAAAATCTCAGATTTAATTTTTTTCCCTCAATGTGGCCCTAACACTCCGTCGTATCGTCGTACATTAGACCTGCAACAAAGATAAATAAAATTGAAGGTGTAAACGAAAAAACAGTTATTCATTTCCATTTTAAAAAATGCACAGGGAGCCGCTGGAGAGGGGCTAAAGAGCTGCATGTGGCTCCGGAGCCTCAGGTGGCTGACCCCTGTCCTAAAGGGACATTCCAGTTTCATCATTTGGGCCCTCTTTTTTGTAGCTCTGCCTGTCATTCATGTCTCAAATAAAACTGCTGTGAATCTGCTAAAACAAAGTCTGACAAGGCAAGAAATATGGAGAGACAATAAACAGTGATCTTGACTGTTGTTTGGGGCATAGTCAACAGATAAGGTGAAACAACGGGTGAGTCATAGTCATCAGTCTAGACATGACTAACACCAGGAAGGACGTTTTTTTTTCATACAGCAGAGATTCCAGTCAAAGTGTGGAAAAAACGTTGTTAGATCAAAGTGTCGGCGAATATAACGGATATGAAAGAAACACAGTTCCAATGACCAAAGCATCTGCACTGCGGCCTCGTGTCACATTTAACGGATTTCACGGTGGGATTTTCTTATTGGAGCTCATGATGCAACCTTGCAGCACAGGCCAGGCTGAACACTTTTTACAAGTGTTCTCAATCCTCCTTTTTAGCCGATAGGATCTCGCTCACGCCGTCTGCCATGCTACTCCCCGTTAAGCTGCCTTTGTTTTTGTTTTTTTGTCCCTCACCTCAAATGGTGACAATTGACAATCACGATAACCCGGTCTCCATGAGCACCTTAATGAGAAGCGGGTGTCGGAGCGCCAGCGGTGCTGGGTGGTTGCCGTGGTTACTGTGTTATTTGCGCAGGTTTCTCTGCCTTTACAGAATGCATTATGTACGTTTGGCTTTTCTTTTACATTGATCGTTGGCTCTAACTTCCAGATTTGACCACTTTCATTCTCCAATTCCACACAAAATAAATGAAAATCACATTAGAAATAAACATCTTATGTCTGGCCACTGGAAGACAGGTGAGCAGCTGCTTTGGGAGCCATGGTTTTCCAGAAGTGAAGAGGAGAATCCCCTTACAGCACACAGGGCTGATTTCTCAGCTCAGACATCTGGTATGAAATAATAAAAACGTATTGACTGGCTGCAGTCTGCAAAAGATCCTGCGTCACATCAGAGGCAGCTCACTCTCTCGGCTGGCTGGCTGATGTCTGATTTTTAATTCAAGGCCAAATCCGCGCATCAGTCCAAGTCAAACACAAAGCCACATGTGTGCACGCTTGGATTGGGTGGGTGGGGGGCAGATTGTGTTGTTTTGTCTGAGAAAGAAAGAGCTGTGCGGCTCCGCATGGAACTGTCAATGAATACGAACTCAGAGATGAGAACTCGCTGTCGGATTCCCTATGCATGCTGGAGAAAGAAGGTTTGAAGCGTGGAGAGAAAGAGAGAGGGGAGAGAGGGGGAGGACGGGACAAATGACGGCTCGGAAAAAGAGGACGGAAAAGAGAAAGGGTGAAAGTCTGAAAAAAAGAAAAAAGGGGGGAAATGGAGGGAGAGGTATGGAGGGGGGGGGAGAAGAAGAAGAGGAGGCAGCGAGGCGTCTTTTGGGACTTGCTGTCAAACCTCTCTAGGAATGTGAGCAGAAACATAAACAGCTTCACCCACACACTCATACACACACACACACACACACACACACACACACGCTCACACGTCCCGACAGCAATTGACGCCTATTGAAGTCTCTGCACAAACATCACTAAGCAATACTCCCTCAAGGCTTTGCTTCAGCCCAGATATCACCTTATCAAGAGTGAAATGCTGAAAATCCGCTGAATTGATGGCAAAGAGCGTTCAATATCAAAACAGCAGGATGGCCAGAGGAGCTAAAAAACTACCATGAGGGGCAAACACACACACACACACACACACACACACACACACACACACACACACACACACACACACACACACACACACTCATTACACTTCTGACATATTTATCGGTTGTTTTTTTAATGATGTAATATTGTACCAATTTGCACTAAAGTAGACTTCATTCAAGGTTTACGTTCCTGAAAGTGAGCCTAGACGTGAAAATAATAATAATAATAATAGGTCACATGACTTACTGGAAGCTTGTTAACTGGTCACTTTAGGTACATTTTTCTCCAGCCAGGTTAAAGTTTTAAATCAGGCTTTTTGGATTGGATGTCAACAGTTGAGGTCAACTATCTCACTTTACAAATAAACCATTGTGTTTCAAGACTGCAATACTATAGCTGGTTTAGATTGTGTTCTCACTCCTAACAAGCATCACTGCAAAGAGCACTGAATAGCATTTTCAGACATATCAGCCTTCAGTGCCACCATTTATGATTATAGGCCCTACTGTATATGCTCTGACCATATAAAGCCCCCCACGCCATCTTTGGTCAAAGTGTAGAGCTACAATGATTAATCAATTAATCGATTAGTTGTCCACACTTTGATTAATCAGCAACTGTTTCGATAATCTATTAATCTGTTTGTTGTAATTTTCTGGTTTCTTTACTTTTGTGGACAAAACGAGACGTTTGCGGACGTCATCTTGGGTCTTTGGGAAACACTGATCGACAAACAACTAATCGACAGATTAATTGACAATAAAAATAACCATTAGTTGCAGCCCAGTCAGTCAAGTGTCCATATAGCAGGAGAAGCATAGATGGGTGTAATAACATTAATAAAGCCTGAGCTTAATAAATAAACCCTGCAAGTAGAACCCCTAAATAGAATGCAGCCATCATTAACATGATCAGTTACACCCTTTTCTTTTCAACTACTGACAAGTCAATACTGTATGTCTGCTGTGAAAAAAAAGGATTGTTGAATGGTGTCAATACTAAAATAAACTGAGCCAGACCTACATAAAACCCTGAGGGGATAAATGCTCCCTTTGGAGGCATCAAGATGGATTCTTTCTTATGTGACAACAGAAAACTGAATGTCTCGTTCCGTCCTCCACGGGGCTTTGAGTGAAGTCTTACTTCACACAGATGAACTGATTTCGGGGCCTCCTGACAGCTCGGGCCACTAGGCCTGCTAGGCTATCCATCCATGTTACCAGGTCCAACTCCCAAAACATGTTTTCATATAATAACACCTTCAGCAGACAATAGACTGGAGCTCTGTCTGACATCATCATCATCATCATCATCATCATCATCATCATCATCATCATCACTACTCCTTACTGTATATAATAGACAGGCCATAGTTTACTCAGCAGTAAACTGAGATTTCAGACCAATCATTGAACAGTTATTTTGTATCATTAGATGCAGTGTAACACAGCAGTATCTTTTGCTGGACCGCAGAGGGCCAGCCCTACAAACGCAAAAGTCTGTCACTGAGTGAGTGATGAAGTTACAGTACTGGTCGGCTGACTGTTGGAGTTTCCTCATTGGCCGTTGTTCTTTCAAAATGAAAAGGCGGAGAACAGTCCTGTGTTTAAGTTACGTTATGTTGTGCTTCGTATTGTGTCACCGCACATTCACACCAAGCACGAAGCCTCACTTTCCTCCATTTCCTCCATCAGCCATGGAAGAAATAACTACTGTTGCTGCTTTGTGCATGTTGTGGAAGTCCCAGATATGTCAGAAAACCAAACGCCGTCGTGTCTGGGTTCATAACGTCACCCGGCGGCGAGCTGTATTCCTATACAGTACCATTGAACTGACTATCTAGCAAATCACACGTCGCTACTGCGGTATGAACCCAAAATAAACAGACTGTGCTGTGATTTATTGCAATAAATGGATCAAAATTATGCAGAAATAACAACATTATGATGTCGATTTATGAAAAGACAGAATTCGTGCTTTGTCAGGTCCGTCTGCAACACAACAAGCAACTTTTAAAATGCTTGTTTTCTGAATGGAGTTCAGATCGATCAATGCCATGCTATGCTAACATTGTAGCTACTCCATCAAAACTCAACATAACGTCATGTAGGCGTAAATACGATATAGTGATGTTGTTGTAAACGGATTAAAAATGTGCCGAAATAACTACATTATGATGCTGATTAGTAAAAAGTCTGAATTCATGTTTTGTCGGGTCTGTCCGTAAGACGACAACCAAACAACTTTTAAAATGCTTGTTTTCTGGAGTCGGATCGATCAGTTCCAGGCTATGCTAACATTGTAGCTGCTCCATCTAGGAATAAATATGGCAGCAACAACGTCAGTGATGACAGCGGGAGAATCTCAACGCTGATAAACTTTCGCGACGTATGAATATATTGTTACACACCACTTATATGATGAATGCTTTTGATACACATGCTTAAATAAAAAACTGAAATACTTTTAACCTTGCATACTCATGCCAATACATTTTCACCTTGTATAAAATGTATAATATATTGACTTTTAAATGTTACCATTTACTATTACTGAATGTAATTTGCTTCATTATAAGTTGTCTTTCAATCAAACATTAAGATATAAGTGGAAAAAAAATGTTCACAAAACATTATAGACATGACCACTAACTATCTATGTAACAATTTAGAAACAAATTCACATACTGACCATATACCGTCCAGTCATGTACTCAGTTTTGACCGAGTCTTGTTTACAGGGTGACGCATTGCATTGTGGGATTATTTGCATCAAATGATGGACAGGCCATTGATACTGCTTTTCTCCCTCTCCATTGCGGAGATCTTTGAAAGTGCTTTGCCTGTCGCTGCATTTTATTGTCTTTCTCGCATCTTCGTTTGTTTGGCACCTTTGCACATGTGACAGTATTAGCAGGGTCATTTGTGATTGAGTTTCACCATCACATCCCATTTTGACCCCCTTAAAAGGTCAATTAATGAGACACTGGTTTTAGGGAGGGAAACGGTAGTTTTACTTTTCCCCATATGAGTTTTATTGGGGAGAATATGTTTACCGCTCACCCTTCTGAGGCCCAAAATAAAAGCTAATATGCAGAAAATCACTCAGAGTGCTCTCATGGCCACCTTTAACATTTTCAGAAGCATAACAACACAATAATACATCATAGTAAGATGGGCATACACACACACACACACACACACACACATACACACAAATACACACACAGACAGACTGATGTGCCAGCTGCTAGCAGGGAGGGCAGTGCAGGGCCATTAGCCTGACACTTAGACACACACCATGTCTTTCATTGGCCGTGAATGACATATACCACTCTGCGTGTGTGTGTGTGTGTGTGTGTGTGTGTGGTCATTGGTGAGACCAACAACCACCATAAAGCCATGGTTTCAATAACACATTTTCCTAAAATAACACACAGGGGGCTTTTCAACAAGCCACAGCAGCTCAATGTGTGTGTAGAGGGGTTGTGTATGTGTGTGTGTGTTGGTTATAGCCACTGAGGGGCCCATAACAGTCTCAGTGCCTCGCCACCGTGAGTAAACTGTGTAGAAGTGTAGCCAAACAAGCATACACACACACACACACACACACACACACACACACACACACACACACACACACACACACACACACACACACACACACACACACACACACACACGGATTAGATATATGACCTGAGGGTTGGGTATGAAGGGCTGGCCAGGGTGATGTATAGGCCAAGGCCTCGGTCATAGATCTAATAGATACAATGGACTCTTGCAGCACACACACATACACACACACACACACACACGCACACAAATCACGCACAAACACCACGTTTTCTGGCAAAGGCAGAGGGCTGGGTGATGGCGGCTGATGATCTCCCTTCTCTAGACTCACACACACACACGTGAGATCACTTTATATTTCCACATCACGTCAGTCAGTCACACGACACGCCGACATGCCGTACCGTAGTGTAACTGGCTGTAACTGGTGTACAACAGGGTTGTTTTTTTTTCGGGGGCGATGTGCAGCATCATCGACTCCTCTCGCTCTCCTCTCGCTCTCATCGCTCAGGGCGAGCCATCTGCTGGAGCCGAATGTGATAACCAGGCAGATAATCCACTCCTCAGACCTTTTCACTACACTTTTAAGCAGCAACATTTCAGATGGTGCAGGCAGCTGTTGGCGGCCCGCACTGTACGAGAAGCCTTATTTATTGTTGCACGGTTCTCGGCTATTATTTACCGTTATTGTCAAATCAAACCCGATCTCATTGGAAGGTGTATAAATAATTTAGCACAACATTTCCCTGTGTCATTATAACATATTTTTTTTACCGGCTGAAAATCAGTCAAGTTTCCCTTGAATGAATCAGACTTCAGACACATAGTTTTGGAAATGAAAACAGTGTTTTTGTCCATTGATATCCAAACACGCACCTCTTCCTGTCTCTCTCCATATTAGTCTGTTAGCTACCTCGATCAAAGAAAGTATATTGATTCGATCCACAAATGATTGGCTATAGTTGGATGAGTCATCAAACATTTGAGAGCGTTTACAGGAAGTACAAAAAACAGAGATTTTGGTATAAAAATACTCTGATACTGTTTTTTTCTTTTTTTAACATATATTTGGCACATAGGACATAAATAAACAATCGACACAGGGACACAGGATTAAAACTGGGAAAATGTATTTTTCATTTTCACAGGGACTTTAATAGCTGGGTTTTCACGTGTTTTAAAGTAATACGATTTTAAGACTAGTTGACAACATTACTTTTTTAAAGATGCACCTCGGTAGACGATGGTCTTTCATTTTCTTTCTTGCTCTCTTTCTTTCTTAATTGAATTTCTTTCTTTCTTTCTTTCTTTCTTTCTTCTTTCTTTCTTTGAATCTCAGCTGGCGGAATGCAATCTTCACTTAATGATTTGCTGGATAGTGCAATTAGAAGAGACTGTGGATGCTTTTTATTGTTCGCGCCGACCAGCTATACGTGATTGTGTGTGAGCGTGTGGGGTATATTGGTCGAATGAGGTATACAGTGTATCTCTCAGGGTAATAGCCTCCTCAGGTAATAAGATTGCAGCTTAATTGATCGTGGCTGTTAACCTGTGGGTTTCAGTCTCATGGTAACACGAAGAAACGGAGAGGACAATGCAAGGTATAGTGTGTGTGTGTTTCTTCTCTGAGCTCTAAATGTGTCCTTGCTAACCTTAACATCCCCTGGCCCATCAGAGCACCTGTTCCATTTCCTGTACCATGACACTGATGTGACACACACACATGTGCTCAATCTATTTGGCGTAGAGAGGAGGTTGTGTTGCTCTGGCTCTATCTGTTTGGCGTCGCCAGGATGCTGCTTGACATCCTCCTGGATCCACCTTCTCACATATATTTCATTATGTTGTTACTCTGTACATACGACATCTATTGCACGTCTGTCCATCCTGGAAGGGGGATCCCTCCTCTGTTGCTCTTCCTGAGGTTTCTTCATTTTTTTTCCCTGTTAAAAGGGGGTTTTTTTTGGTTCAGTTTTTCCTTATCCGATGAGAGGGTCGTACTGTAAAGGACAGAAGGTGTCGTATCCTGTAGAGATTGTAAAGCCCCCCGAGGCAAATTTGTGATTTGTGATTTTGGGCTATACAAATAAAATTGACATGACTTGACTCGACGTTAGTTAGCTGCTAGCGCTGTTAACCCTGTTAGCTCTGTTAGCCAAGCACGCCGCACACTGTGCTGCTCTGGTTGACATCATTTCAGTTGTTGTCAGTTCAAATCACTTTTCTCTTATAGTTTCTAAACACTGTGATTTGACTTGTTTCTGGGGTCCAGTAACCCAGTAATGTCCTGGCTACTACCATTTGATTCAGTTTAAATTATTAAGAAATTAGTCAAAAATCCCTCAGCAGGTTGAAATAAAGTTATTTGAACAAGCCAATCTGTGTCGGAATCTAAGAATAATAAGAATAATATTCATAGAGTAAGGATATATTGTTTAATTAACCTCCCTGATGAACTCCCCCTCCCTCTCTTTACAAAAAAAAGGACAAGTATTAAATTTAACTGAGTCATGATGTCATTTCTATTTATTTTCCTCGAAAGCAGATCAGTCCATTTTGAAGTGGATCATTTTTGTATGCGTGCGTGTCACCGTGCGTTTCAATAGTAATGTTATGTAGGCCTTGGCTGTAGTCCCGGCCATGAGGATGATGGACAGGCAGCTGAGTCAGTCACCCACTGACTCCCCAGCACACATTTACAATGGCTTAGCATGTTTATCAAACAGAAACTATTATGCACCAGCAGACACACAAATACGCATATCCAGGGACACACACACACACACACACAGGCCAGATGACAGAAACTGTTAGCCGTCCTGCTGATCTGATGCAAAAGCAATCCCGTTGATGGACGTAATTCCTGTTAGAGAGAGGAAGAGGGAGGGGGAGATATAACACTTGCTGACAGCGAACTTGCCTCAACAAGGGGGTGGTGGTGGTGGTGTTGGGAGGGGGTGACCACAAAAGCTGCAGTTGAGGGAATACCACAGCCATGACAATAAATGATGGCTTTAATGAAAAATGGATGGAGTGTTATTGGCCTGGAAGATGCTATACTGTATATGCATACACATGGAGGCTGAGCAGGAAAGTCCCCCTGGAGGAGCAGATGCTGCCCTGCAGCTGGGCGTGTCTACATCACTGGCAGAAAAAAAACTGGAGGATGTAGCGAGTGTTTGTTAATGTGTTGATGTTCAGTTGGGACATTTGGCACCTCTGTTGTTGGAAAATGGGAATATGGTAAAAAAATAAATAAAAAATTGTATCTTTTCCCAAGTTTTGTTGCCTAATATCCAGACAGAAAGTCTAGCATGTTTGATTTTCTTTTTATTTTCGCTTTGAATTTGACCTGCTGAGCACAGACACAAACAGCTGTAAACAGGAGCACATGGCTACTTATTATGCAGAATGATGTCATCGGACTTCGATATTCAATCTAGGTTGTGTCGGAGTAAAAAACACCACCGCCATTGCATCTTTGCGCAGGGAGCATCCCGTTGCGCGCCCGCTTTTGCTTCTCCCTGTGAATTATGTTTCCCTCATCAAGGCCGAAGGCTTAGGAAGGAGGCTATGTTTTCACCGGCGTTGGTTTGTTGGTTTGTTGGTTTGTCTGTTTGTCGGATAACTCCAAAAGTCTGTGATGAATTTGTATGATTTTTTTTGGAGGCGTGAGGTGGGCTACAATGAACAATCCATTACATTTTGGTGGCGATCCAGATCATGATCCGGATTCAGGAATTTTTTTTTAAGGATCCCCATCAGCCACAACATAAAGGGTATCTGGGTATAACACATGCGCAGTGTAAGTGATGACGCGTTGATTACGCATGACCCTGCCTCTCTCCTTCGGAAAGAGAGACAGAGAGAGAGCGGGTGTTGGGTGGGGGTCGGAGGGGGCAACAACTGTAGATTTCTGATTTTTTCACATTAATCTCTGTGAAATTACAGTTGTGTTCGACCAAAGCACACTTGGTGATTGTTGGAAAGAGTAACGACGACGGTTTAGGTGAGTTTTACTTTGTTTCTGTCCAGTTTGAATGAAGTGTTTTACGATACGCCGCTACGTACAGCTGATCTCAACATTAACAAAAATACACGTGGATGATGGCGCAAGCTGAATGGAGAGGGGGGACAATCGTACTCAGGCAGCTTGGCGGAGGTCTGAACTCTCCGAGTGCCATTCTTTTTTTCCCCTGGAGCCTTGTGGGCCCTTTTACATTGAGCCCCGGTAAGCCCGTATATTAAGACGCCGTTGCCGGGAGAGTGTGTATTGTCGGAACAGGGGACCGACGTGTAGTCTTTCATCTGTCCCGGCCAAGTCACGACAAGAATTTATGACTCTCAATCGTCTAATCTAACATAATCGTAACCATCAAAAGTATCGTGTAGTCTGATCCTGGCATAAACAGTTTCTGCACTGCAGGGCCGAGCACAGGAGCACTCCATGCTTTTTGAATCATGTTTTCTGAGGCAGCACCACAAAAAAAAAAAATGCCTTTTTCTTTTTTTCTCCAAAGTTTGTTGGTTGGTAGGCACTCCACATTACCATATGTAAGTGCACAAGCACTGAAAAGAGATTTTTCACGATATGCCCCCCTTTAAGACTCTTGATGGATTCAGAGAGAACTGGCGGCACAGAGCTTGGTGCTTATATCTTCGTCTAAGGACACAGTCGTGATGAGGAGCACGGTGAAAGCAGTGTGTTGAATTATGTGCAGGCTTTATGCCCAAACCTGTCAAACCCAGCTTAAATGAAAAGTAATATGCGTCTACTTTTATACTATGAACTTCAGTCTCTGTTTACTGATGTAGTTATTTTATATCGTGGCCATGGAAAATAAATACTTGCTTTTCGTTGGCTGTCCATTTAATCACTCTAACCACTGCTCTAAGTTGTTATTAAGTGATGCTTCGTGCTCCATTTACTGTTCATTCTAATCAGTAGATAACCATGTCTTCAAGTGACAACCATTTATCTTTGTGTCCTTTGGTAAGTAGTCATGGTATCGTTTGACGGGTTGGATTCTAAAATAAATGGTGCAGGTGTCTGGATGAACTGGAAAATTATTATTATTATTATTATGTTAACTTTTGATTTATTATCATCTTGTCATCAAACTACAACAAAGATGACATCTAGTGCCATGTCTGTGCAAAATCTAATCTCCACCCCTGCCAGCATTAGACAGTGGTCACTTATGTATATCATTTTTTTTTTTATCATATAATGTGAACGATATTTTGCAAAAAAAAGCGTTTGTAGTTCTCAATGGAAAATTCTAATTTGTCATGCTTTTCAACTGCTTAATAATTGACAATAATGACTTATATTTAACTATCGTTGAGTTACTATCTGTGTCAACCATTTTTTGAGCGGTACCAGGTCCCGGATAGTGAGGCGACCTTTTTGCTTACATTTAAACTACATTAACTTCAACTTCTAGTACATTTTGTCCTTTTGAGTATGCAGTGTGTAGGACACTGTATACTGCTGTTGTAGCAAACAAACTCAACATGCTCAACATTAGCATGCAAAACAGCTAACATTACATTACCGGACAACGAGAAAAACCGCACTGCAAATTGTCTTAACATTGTTCGCTGATCAAAACAGATGTCTTGTATGTATTCAGTTCTGCAGACGCGTCACTTATCTTTGTTTTGCACAAAAATAATCTGCCGATGGAGTTGTCTACTATAGCTCTCCTCTGTGTGCTTGTCAGAATGCTGATGGAAGGTGTGAAGAAGAGGACGGAAACAGAAAAGGAAAGCTAGAGACTAGGTCTATTAGTCTAAAAAAAATACCACAACGTGAACTCTTCCTGGAGATAACATGAAATGGAATGGGAGACTTGCAGCGTTGCCTCCCTTCAAATGAAATGTTCTTGATATGTGGTGTGTGTGTGTGTGTGTGTGGGTGTGCGCCTTCAGACGAAAGGTTAATTGGGTGGCTGCTGTTGTCCCAGAGACAGAGACAACAGGATTTGTAATAGCTGTGACATTCCTGCCTGCTCCCCTGCACACTCCAGGCGATGGTGTGAGAGCGTGCGCTGTGTGGGTGGATGTGTTGGTGGTGGTGGTGGGGGCAGGGGAAGTGGAGGTAGGTGTTGTGTTTTGACGACCCTATATAAAGTCTACTTTGTTTTCACTTGGAGAAAAAAAAAAGTCAGACAGAAAGAGGAAAAGTTTGAGGATTGTGCAGTGTTTCCATTAAAGGCCGTTGTTGGAAGTGCCATGTCTGGAGCACATGGTCCTTTAGAGACCTGGAAGATACCGCTCCCGTTTATACTCCTGCAGGGACGGTTTGTCTACAATCCCACACAGTATTAAAATCCAGCAACATATCATATTTTATTAATGTGTGTCTTAAAGGTTCATCCAAACATATATTTTATGTCCCACTGGTATCCCGCAATGTAAACAGTTTGGGTTTTAAATGTTTTGAGATGTCGGTCTCCCCACAATACACAACCCGACGTCACGCCGAAGCGCGTAATAGACCCGCCTGTCCACCAGAGGACAGCATGTCGGTGTCACGATGTGCCTCGCCGAGGCGTGAATATTACATATGTGTGTATTAAAGTAGCAGTAGGCAGTATGTTTTTGGCATCATTGGGCAAAATGTCCATAATAACCTTTCAGCATATTGTAATTCAAGTGTTCTGAGAGATAACTAGACTTCTGCTCCTCCTCATGACTCTGTTTTCAGGCTTTAGAAAATCTAGCCCGTGACAGGAGACTTTGATCAATCACAGGTCATTTCATTGAGATAGCGTTGGTGGTGGAGTTGATTTGTTAGTCCCCTCCATTAAGCCTATTGTCTTCCAGGTATCAGATTACAGACTCATACCACATGAGACCAACAGCAATGTTAAGTCCGTTCTGCTATATGGCTCAGAGAGTTGGCGAGTGATCAGAACTGATATGAGGAGAGTGGAAGTTTTTCACAATGGATGCCTCAGACGAATATGCCAGATCTTTTTTTGCCAAACAAAATCTCCAACCACCAACTTACTGTACAGGAAAAAACGGTAGCCAGAGCATCACCAAGGAAATTACACACAGACATCTGAGATGGCTAGGCCATGTTCTGAGAACGGAGCAGGACCGGATCCCGAGAGTCGCCTTAAGATGGACACCACCAGGCAAAAGAAAACCCGGGAGGCCCAAATCCACCTGGTGAAGAACTGTGATACAGGAGCTGGACAAGATGAAGCTGTCATGCGGAGAGGCCCAAGATGCTGCACAAGGACCGAATGCAACGGAGAGAGCTCATTTGAAGCCGTATGTCCCATAGCGGATTTACGAGGAGTGATGTGATTATCTTATATCAGTGTTATGAGTTATTTTGACCAGTATTTAGACTAATATACTTAGTAAGATTTTGCATTTCATTTGGATTCCAAAGACATTTCATTAAATACTGTCTTGACTATTGAGGGCTGTTTTCTTCTGCGATTTGTTGTGATGTAAAAATCATCTTTAGTAGGGATGCTGATTATAAGCCTTCGATAAACATCATTTGGATATTGTTACAGTATTTGCAGATTGTGACATTCTGCTGATAACGTGACAAAGTCAGCAAATAGGAATTTAATTGCCTCCACATTGACCTAATAAATGACATTTGGGGCCAACAGCAAGGCTTTTCATTCGGGAGCATTTCTTCAGTCTAATTCTGAATTGTATCCCTAACTCCTAAAAAAAGAAAGCAACACTCCAGAATCATACATAAACATGCCCTGGATGGTGAGCGAGATGTCCTATACATCTTAAAGTAGCTCTGCAAGCTCTCCTACTGGAGGAAAGTCTGCAGCGATGTTCAATATTTCAACTCTCTCTCTCACACACACACACACACACACACACACACACGCAAACAAACACACATCCCTCTCGAGGGCTCAGGTGATGCGAGTGCAGGTGTCGTGAGCCATCAGCTCACTGAGTGCGCTACAAGATAGTCAGATACACGCACACACACACTAACACATTCGCACACATAAGAATGTTGCATCGGTGTGAACAGACGAGAGAAGGCTCCGAGCTAAAATGAGTCTGTGCTCATCTAATAATGATGCTGCCTGAGAAAATCAGACCTGATAGAGGCTTTCATCACCGCCACATGTATAATCTACACAAAGAGGGAGAGGGAGAGAGAGAGAGAGAGAAAGAGAGAGAGAGAGAGAGAGAGAGAGAAACAGGCAATGATGGAGTTAGAGAGAGATAAAAGTCTATTTTACAGTTTTTATATCCACTTTTACAGTCATTAATTGAGACCACCCCTAAAGACATATATACATCCTTTCATCTGCCTACATCTATTGGTGAATCAAACAGGTGATCTGAGGTCTGCCTGCATTCATTTCTAGAAAGCGTTCCCACAATGCAGTGCTTTCAAAGCGACTGAATAAAAAGGTGATATGATTTGTTGTGACAGTGCCCTGAATACTCTCAAGGGAGTGCGAGATCGTGCAAGACGAGGGGGGGGGTCACATGACACAAACATAGCCAAGAGGTGGTCCGAGTTAATCTGGTTTTATCTTTAATTATAGATATTTATACCTCGCTGTGCTCTCTGTGCTTGTTGTTTTGTTAATGGTAACCCACGAGCCATTTGCTATTTAATATTATTCCGTGAGAAATATATATATACGAATAACAAGCACTCATTT
>CAKALG010045894.1:12209-23104 GCA_916700815.1 Helicolenus hilgendorfi
ACATGGCAAACTGCAGCCCAACAGGCAACAACAGCTGTCAGTGTGTCAGTGTGCTGACTTGACTATGACTTGCCCCAAACTGCATGTGATTATCATAAAGTGGGCATGTCTGTAAAGGGGAGACTCGTAGGTACCCAGAGAACCCATTTTCATTCACATATCTTGAGGTCAGAGGTCAAGGGACCCCTTTGAAATTGGCCATGACAGTTTTTTCCTCGCCAAAATTTAGTGTATGTTTGGAGCATTATTTAGCATCCTTCGCGACAAGCCAGTGTGACATGGTTGGTACCAATGGATTCAGAATCTTCACTCTAAAAATCGCAATTTAATGTGTTAAAAAATAAATGGCGTTAAAACAGATTTTTGACAGCCCTATTATAAAGTTTTCTCTGTTGATTTTATATTTCTGTTTGAATGTTAACCGTGTGTTTTTGGTGTGAACAGTGTCCAACAAAATCGTTGTGGTGCCGCAGCACAACTGGACTCAGATATTCAGCGGTGAGACGATCGCTGTCACATGCGAGATCAAGGGAGGCACCGAGTGGGAGTACGAATGGCGAACAACCAGCTCAAACACACCTCCAACACACAGTGAATACAGCATCAGCAGTGCCTCCGTTTCCCACAGTGGAAGCTACTGGTGTAAGGGTAGAAGGGACTCGTATTCCTCAACAGAGTGGAGTAATGCCTTCCAACTGACAGTATTATGTAAGTCACATTGTCTTTCATTTAGACTGCGCTTTTTGTATCTGTCAGAAATTATAGCTTTTTTCTTTCTCTCACAAATATGAACAGCAAATAAACCCAAGCCCAAAGTTATGGCAGATAGGAGAATCATACCACGTGGGGGCAAAGAGACACTGAACTGCTCTGTGGAGGACTCCGCTGAGTGGATATACTACTGGTTCAGACGGGCCTCTGTGTTTTCTGAAAGTCAGATCATTAGAGATGGTGACCCAAATAGAGTTATCAGCATCTCACAAGGAGGCATCTACCACTGCAGAGGAGGGAGAGGAAACCCAGTTTTCTTCACAGAGGACAGTGATCCAGTCACCATTGAGAAGAGAGGTGAGTGTTTGTGCTTTAGTTTGGAGTAATACAGCATGCAGAATAAGTGCTCAAAATGAATTCATTTTCTGTTTCTATTTTGAACAGTTTCCAACAAGGTTGTTGTGTCGCTGCAACCCAACTGGCCTCTGATATTCAGTGGTGAGACAATCACTGTTAGTTGTGGTATTTATAGAGGTGGATATAGGGAATACACTGAGTGGGAGTATGAATGGAGCAAACCCAACTCAAACACAATTCCAACACACAATGGATACAGGATTAGCAGTGCTACTGTGTCCGACAGTGGAAACTACAGGTGCATGGGTAAACGACAATGGGACTCAACGGAGTGGAGCGATGTCATCACATTGACAGTTTCATGTAAGTTGTTTTGTTTCGTCTGCATTATCACACTTATATTATTGACATTTACCCCCAAAAAATAGAGAAGGCTGTATTTAAATCGTCATGCATTTTTAAAGTGTTTTTAAATTCTTTGCCACTTCAAAAGTTTGACTTTTTGATCGGAGTTTGCTAGTGATTGACAGCTGCCTCCATTGAATGAACGGCCAATAGGAACGCTCTCTCTCTGAAATGACCTGTGATTGGCCAAAGTCTCTCGCCCCAGGCTAGATTTTTTAAAGCCTGAAAACAGAGCCATGAGGAGATGCACAAGTCTAGTTTTCTCTCAGAACACTTGAATTACAATATGATAAAAGGTTATTATGGAATTCTTGCCCAATGATGCAAAAACATATTCTGCCTGCTGCAGGTTTAAATGGATTTTGTTTTGGTCCACAAGTGTTTTAGTGTTGCAGAAGATAGAGGTAGATTCATTACTTGCCAATTTTCTTAAGCGGTTTGAATAAGACTAATTCACACGGACAGTAATGACCGTTTTATGTTTGTTTTGTTCTGAACTCAACAGCACACAGACCAAAGGCTAACCTGAGTGCTGACAACAGAGCCTTTCCAGCAGGGGGCAGTGTGATCCTGACCTGCTCTGTGAACCCATCATCATCTGGTTGGAAATACTTGTGGTACAGAGGAGAGACGTTCTCTTTACCCCTGACCCGACAAGATGCTGTTTTCCTCTCTACTGGACAAATCGGTGTCTCACAGGAAGGACTCTACAGGTGCATAGGACAAAGAGGAAACCCTGTTTACTACACAGAGTACAGTGATTCATTCAATATTCACAAAATTGGTGAGTGTGGCATTGAAATTATCAGTAACACTTTCTATGACGCCGATGTCTATAATGCATTATATTCTCCTTATAGCACTGCATAATCATAGTTATAAGCACTCATGAATATTGATAATGCTTTATAACAATAATCACAACACATTATAACGTATTTTATCATAATACTTAATCAAGTATAACAAAGCAAGTATCATAATACTTCATAATTGGCTATAGGATCATAGTGTATTATAATTTGCATAGTTGTAATACATGATAGTCTTTTTATAATGCATTATAATCACTCTTATAATGCATTATAATGGGATTATAAATCATTCTAAGTAGTCATTTGCTTTAAGTAAATAAAAAAAATTGTTTTAAAGTGTTGTACAATGTAGTGTTGTTTGTGCATATATTTAATGATAATTTTTCACTTTACTTAAAGCAAACAATGACCACTTAGAGTATCTTATAATCCCATTATAAGTAGAATAAGTGTTACCACAGTGGTACCATGTTACCACTTATTCTACTCTGTATGCATGATTGCTGATTGAGATCTGGTTGATGTTTATGTAATCTTCATCAATTGTAATTTTTTTTGTCTTTTTTGGTGATTTGTGAACACGAACAGTCACAAACAGGCCTGTTGTGAGCCTTCAGCCCAACTGGCCTGAGATATACTCTGGAGAGACGATCACTCTCACATGTGAGATCCAGGGAGGAGACACTGAGTGGGAATACGAATGGATGACAACTAGCTCATACAAACCTCCAAACCAAAATGAATACAGGATTAGTTCTGCTTCGGCATCCCACAATGGAGACTACTGGTGCAAGGGCAGACTGAAAAGAGCCCAACAGAATTCAACAGGGTGGAGTATCTCCTTCAAATTGACAGCATCTTATTGTAAGTCACTTTATATTTCATTCAGAAAATTCATAAAAGCTTTCAAGTTAAGGCTAAATATGCATTTTGATGTGTTAAATGTATAGTATTCGAGCATTGCATGTAATCCACAAACAAATCCAGACTTTGCATCATTCTCCAACAGACACACCTCAGCCTGTCCTCACCGTGTCTCCATTATGGCTGAGTCCTGGAGACTCAGTAACTCTGAACTGCAGTGTTACAGATTCATCTGCAGGATGGAGGTTCTACTGGTATAAGGCTGTCCCCAAACCAGCAGGCTACTCCTACTGGTATGAACTGCTACCTGGCAGCACCAGTGGGACTGAACAGGATTCCTACATCGTCCGCGGACAGACGCACACAGCAGGATATGTGTGCAGAGCCGGAAGAGGAGACCGGGTTTATTACACTCAGTATAGTAAACCAAACTTTGTCTGGTCTGGAGGTCAGTATGTTTGTTTCTTCCTTCCTCCTCTCAAAAAGCAGATGTTATGCTATACCTTTGATTCCCACTTTGGCTTGTAATTGGATGTGCACACACTTGCCCCCCAGTAGAGGAAATGTGTTGATTGTGGGGCTTGAATCAAAAATAATTGCAGCTGAAGTTCTGTGGGGCTTAACAACTTGGATAGTTTAACTACTTAACGTTTTTAATTTGAATTATTGAAGTACAAATGTATTAATATTGTAATGTAAGAGAGCCAATGGGACTTTTCTATTGGGTTTTGGATTATTTCAGAAAGACACTGCATTTAGCATAAAAAATAAGCTCAAATCATAACATGGCAAACTGCAGCCCAACAGGCAACAACAGCTGTCAGTGTGTCAGTGTGCCGACTTGACTATGACTTGCCCCAACACTGCATGTGGTTATCATAAAGTGGGCATGTCTGTAAAGGGGAGACTCGTGGGTAACCATAGAACCCATTTTCATTCACACATCTTGAGGTCAGAGGTCAAGGGACCCCTTGAAAATGGACATGACAGTTTTTCCTCTCCAAAAGTTAGCGTAGGTTTGGTGCGTTATTTAACCTCTTTTCCACAAGCCAGTATGACAAGGTTAGTACAAGTGGATTCCTTAGGCTTTTTAGGTTCATATGATACCAGTATCTTCACTCTAGCTTTAAAACTGAGCCAACTACAACCTTAAAATCGCAAGTTGCATTAATGCGTTAAAGAAATTAGTGGCATTAAAACAGATTTGCATTATGCTTTGTTATTGCGTTAACTTTGACAGCCCTAATTAAAACAAAATAAAACCAAAGTATTAGTTGTACCTTACAATTTTTTTTTTTTTTCCTCAACGTTGTTTTTCAGATGTTCATCCATCAGCGTCTCTCACAGTGAGTCCTGACAGAGTGCAGCATTTAAACTCTGACTCTGTCTCAATGAGCTGTGAGGGAAACTCCACCAAGTGGAGTGTGAAGAGGTTTTCTGAGGATGGCTACCCGTCATACTGCTTTTACTGGGGGACAATGACTGGATCCACATGCTACATAGACGGCCACCGGTCCCGTAATAGTGTCTACTGGTGTGAGTCTGGATCAGGAGAGTTCAGCAATGCAGTCAACATCACTGCAGATTGTACGTTTTTATTAAATTTCTTGTTTCATGTTTTGAACGTTTCGTTATGTGATTTAACATTTGATATTTTATAATTATATTGTATTCATATGCATTGGACATACTGCAGAGTTCACTTGTCCATTTATTAGCTACATGAGGAATGTATGTGACAAGCATTGACCAAACTCCACCACTCTATTAATTTGCACGCTTACAAGCTGATTCATCAGGCCTGTCATATTTATAATATTAAACGGTTTTACAGATTTTATTATCCTGGTGAGCCCTGTCCATCCTGTGACTGAGGGAGATTCTGTTACTCTCGGCTGCATACAGAAGACTGAAACAATACTTTCCAATGTCACTTTCTACAAAAATGACAAACTCATCCAGAATGATACCAGAGGGGAGCTGAAAATCTCTGCAGTGTCAAAGTCAGACGAAGGCTTCTACAGGTGTGAACACTCTGCAGGTGTTTCACCACAGAGTTGGATGTCAGTAAAATGTGAGTATGATTAATGCAGCCTGTCTTCATATGTTTATGCAATAGCCATAGCTTTAGCAGATGTCACCCAACAGGCCTTTTTCAAAAGCACAGGTGTCACGTCACAACATCTGCTGAAGTAGCCATGTGTTTACGATGTGTTTATTTGCATATATAGCAGGGAAGTGAGATCCGATGACAAGCGGTCACTCAAGACGCATACTAATATGACGCATGTTAAAGCAGGTCTGAATAGGGCCTTTGACAGTGAGCCAATGCCAGGACCCTGAAACCGAAGCAGCTAAGTGGAGTTGAGCCATCATTAATTTTATTATTTACACCTGTGCTTTTCCTACTGTGTCAAAATGTCTTTAATAAATGTAGTTATGTAGTAGTTGGCTACATTCCACAAAAATCCAGTATGCATGTTAAAAAATGGTCCTCTCCAAGTAAGGTAAATGAATCATTATCAGCAAAATGTGGCTTATTATTTTACAGTATCAATCACAGCACATACAATTATTTTTTTTTATGGTTTTTACCAAAATATATAAGTACATATTTTTAAAGGAGCTAAATTAAAAACTTGTGGTGAGATCGCAACAGGCAGCCTTCATCGCAGCTAGTTCTTTGCGGTCGGTTTGGTTTGTGTGGGCCTTAAATCACTGATCTGTTTCTGGTCATGCTGTCAACTAGATAAAGTTAATTAATCCCTATTTGTTATTATTGCAGCGTCCAGTTCTCCATTTCCTGTGCTGTTGATCGCTGGGCTGGTTGGTGGTATCCTACTGATAGTTCTCTTGCCTCTGGTACTGCTGTGTTGGTACAAAAAGACAAAGGGTAAGCTGTTTTCCTGTTTATTTTAGGTCAATTCGACTCCGCTTATTAAACTACCACTGAGGAATTCTGATGTCACGACATGTAGCAGTAGTTCAGTTTGCAAAACAAAATCATGTAATGTATTAATTCTGTCTTTTTCGCAGATACATGTTGTCACAGGTTGGTACAAAAGTCTCTTGTCTCATCTTTAACATAACTTATTCATGCTTTACTTTTACTAGTTCTTACATATTGCTACTTATATACAATGTTTTACTTCATGTTTAAGGCTCATCCAGCCTCAGGGAACCAATAAGAGCTCCGCTACAGTCCAAACTGTCAACCAAGATGAAAATCAACAGCAACTGTACTCCTCCCTTCTCCATGGTCAGCTCACACTCTTATCCAGTTATTATATTTATTATAACAACAGCATTGCCTGTGCTGCAGATCTGACACTGCTAAACCAAATCAACGACTATGGCATCAATATTTTTTCTGGCCTGTAGGTGATCCTTGTGTCTATGATACTATCGTTGGCTCTGGGAACACAGGACGTGGTACAGTATAAACTCTAGCAGTCCAAAATTATATGATTTTAACTGAGTGATTAAATTTGAAGGCAGTAAAAACTTTCTAATTTCAGGTGAACAGGCAGACGGTTACAGATATGTCGTATCTCAGATTCAGCTCAATGATCTTGGAAAGATGAGTGAGTACACACAACATGAAATATCAAAAATAGATTGTTAATACCCAAATATTAAAAGTACAGTATGTGGGAAGCCGAATATCAAACCCAGACATGTGCAATTGCCAAAAGCTCAGTTTGGCATTGTCATACTTTGTGTGTAGTAAATAACAGCTTCATTATTTATTTTTAATCATATTTTTTTAACAGGAATACATGATGACGCAGCGGAGAGCTCTGACTACAGCAATGTGAATCCAGGTTCAACTGCAGGTACAAATTATAACACTAGCTATTTACCTGCTCGGTCATTTGCATTTGAATTACATTTTAAATATGTATCATGATCATTATTAAATACACTACAGGTACATATAACTGTAAGTCAGTATGCAGTTAAAATTACAGTCAATATATTAAATATACTAAAATTTCAAATGAATTTTAAAAATTTATATTTAATTGATTCTTCAGTATAACTGGCAACAGCGTTGATAACGTTAGAGGGTTAAAGTACATATTTTTCAGTTGTATTTCTGATTTTGTTCCAGGTGTATAAAGAGAAGTGCATCATCAGCAAAATAAGGGAAGCGTGGACAACAACGTGAAAAACAACATTCTTGTTTAAACAGTCACCCGATTCGACTGTTATAAGGCAATTAAATATGTGTTATAAGTCGCTATAAGCAACATATATGTGGGTCGTTAGGAGCCTTCTACACCTACTATGTTGTGAAAGTGAAACTTAAAAGCAACATGTTTTAACATGTTGTAAAATGAATGAAATGTTTAGTTTTGAACACAAACAAAAAGGCTTCTTTAGGTTTAGACAACAAAACTACAACTTCTTTAGATTTAGGCAACAAAACTACAATTTCTACAACCTCCGGAATATCGATTGCATTAATGCGCTAAAGAAATTAGTGCCGTTAAAATAAACTAATTCAAATAAACGTATACGCCAATTGGACAAGGTGGAGATTAATATGATTGATGGACTTGTTTTTGCTACACAAATATGTACAACATTTGAGTTATGACAACTTTATATTTATATTTATAACTTGAGAGACTTCATGTGGTGGTTGTATAATGGTAAATATTAAAAATGCTACAGTATATTGCTTTTTTTTTTCTATTTGGGATGTTTTTTAATGAATGTATTCTATGGGCTATGGGTCTGTAATAAAGGGAATTAAATGTGTTTTCTTGTACAAATGTAGACTAGTGCATCTTCGCTCTAGTGAGCATCTTAATTTAATTCAAAGGCCAGAGATGAACGGTCTGATTCTGGAGCAGCAGATTGTATTACAAGTGCAGCATAATGCATGTGAGCGGTAGTGACTGTTCTCTATGTTTAAATAATGCGAATATGTATGATTTATTCTATTTAATTAATTAAAGCAGGTACTCATCAGTATCATACTTACTCAGTACTTTGATATTCATTTTAGTTTAAGAAATAATTTAGGTAATAGCAATAACTCTCACTTTGTAGAAATATTATTGTCAAATAAAAAGATACACTTTTAAATTAATGTTTTGAGAGGTTTTTTTTTAAAGAATATGGGTCAGTGTGCCATTCAGCATGCCTGTTCTCTGATTTGACCAGTCTTATTTTTACTGGATGCCTTCTTCTTTCAAAAGAAATTTCAGCAAGTGTCGTTGTGTTACTTTCTTGGCTTCACCGAGTCTTTCCAGTCAGCTGATCAGCTGAATGTCGAAGGGGACAACTTTAAAGTCAACATTAACCAATCGCAAAGTCATGTTTAAAATATAAAAATAATGAAGAGAGAGCACAGACCACTTCTGCAGAGGTATGTACTTTAACAGAAAACACTTCGATAGTAACTTGGAATTAAATGACTTGCAGGAATGTAGGAATATCTGACTACAGGAAGTGGTAAAGTTGATCTTGCTCAAAGGTTAGAAAATGTGGACCATAACCATGACACCTCACACATCTAGATCACATATGTTTCTTTGCAGTAGTCTATAGAATGTCAAACAGCTTTCTGTAATCGTGCCAAAGATCTAATGGTCTCTTATTCAACCCTAATTTGTACACATTTTTTTATCAGGCCCGGCCAGACTGCATGATCTGCTTGTTGTCCGGCTTTCCGCCCATCAATTTTTTTGTCTGATAGGTCAGAAGAGGAAGCAGGCGTTGTTCCTTTTCCCCCAGAGAAGGCTGGTCGCCTCCAATGCTTGAGCTACTTCTTTACATACAGCGCTCTGCTCCTTGTTGGGATCTGCCTCCATGGTACGTACGCCTCTGTTCAGTATATATATTTGTTTACCTGATGCACGCTGACGTTCTTAGAATAGCCGAGTGAAGTATATAGAAAACCAAAGATCTCATAGACTTCAGTGTAATTTGGCGTATGTTTGGATCGTATTTTAATAAATTAAGGTTGATCGCCGTCATGTCCCTTCAGTCTTCCCCCGTCCAACACAGTGGCCAGATATTGCATATCCAGTCATATTTGATTGAATCCCGTTTAAGCTGTACATAACCAACGTGTTAATACCTAACCGTTTGATCTATAGGCTGAGATTTAGTTGGAGACAACAGTTCTGTTTCTCTTCATTCGCTGCAGTTTCAGTGCTGGATGTGAGGATGAGGCGCACTTCATTCTGCGTGCTGGAGTTATTCTGTGAGTACAAAATAACTTTCTGTGTAAGAGTGGCTCAGATTAAGGAAAATGATTGTAGTGAGATGAACAAAGTGACAGAGAGCAGCTCATGGTTTTTACCAGAATGATTTCTGTAGATCTCGGCTGGTGGCTTGACTCAATTTTTAGTGGAGCACTGTGATAAATTATCACCAACTGGAGTTGCCAATGCATGTGTTTATCTCTTTAATATTTCAGCCAGTTTAGTAATGTCTAATTAAAGTATTGATCTTTATTTTAGTGCTGAATACACTCCTCTACTTTGGACACGCTAAAGGTGATTGCACAATTTCCTTTCTTTATTGTTTTTCTCTTCATTTACTTAATTAATATGAATCCCTACACACCAAATTACTCAAAATCACAACTGAAATTGAATCATATATTATAAAAAGCAAAACATATAATGGTGTACATCTGAAAGCTGGGAACCTGAAGATTAATTTGAATTTAATGCTCAGCACTATATGTCAAATTGTTCTCGTCATGAATCAGAAATAAACATTAATTAATTAATTAATTAATTAATTAATTAAGGGCTTAGAACATTATGATGGAAGTATATGATGTCCATTCCCATACAAAACACAGCATGGCTTTTTCTATGGTATTCCTCAAAGTCTTGATGTCTTCATTTGGTATTTTGGAGGCATTATTGAGCATGAGAATGGCCATCACAAACTTATATCAATATGTTTCACGCACTTATACACTTTCACAATATATTTTAATTTATTAATAATTTATTAATTGATTTGTATTTCTTATTAATGATTAGAACAACTTGGCACACAGTGCTGAGCTGCATTTCAAATTAATCTTCAGGTTCCCAGCTTTCAGATGATGTACACCACTTTTGTGTGGCGGAAAAGAGGGCGGAATGGTAAGGGGTTAAAGGTGACTGGGCCTTTGCATCATTAGTGTCTTTTAAATCCCGTCTTAAAACCATCTTTCATGGGAAAGCGTTCATGAATGTTTAATATATTTACGGGTTTAATCATCCTACTCTTGCCATTTTTATATTTTTTAATGTACGTTTCCTGTGTTGTTATTATTTGTTTTTGTTTGTAACTGTTGTTTTTTGCTGTAAAGCACTTCAGAAAATTGTTAAAAAAAATGCTACATAAATAAAATGTATTATTATTGAACAGAGGCAAACCGAGCTGTCGTGACCATACAACCCAACTGGCCGAAGATATACACAAAAGAGATGATCACCCTCAGATGTGAGATTAAGAACGGGGGAGACACTGAGTGGAAGTACGAATGGAGAACAACCAGCTTGATAAAACCTCCAAATGAAAATGAATATAGGATTAGTGCAACTGTAGACCACAGTGGATCCTACAAATGTGCTGGCAGAAACAAAATCAAACAACAGTTTTCAACAGGATGGAGTGATGCCTACAAATTGGAAGTATATGGCTGTGAGTTTCTTTAAATTAAATTTTCCCTCAAAATGTGAATGATTAATTCAAATATATATTTTTTATTGTTATATATGT
>CAKALG010045896.1:0-22765 GCA_916700815.1 Helicolenus hilgendorfi
TGGAACCTGGGCTGTCGTGAACAACCGCTGGTGTGGAAGGTGGGGTGGTGGAGTGTGGGTGTTGAGTGGGCGTGCTGTAGCAGCAGGAGTGGTTTTGAGGTCAAACCTGTTGTAAAAGCAGTTGAGCTGGTTTGCTCTCACAACATCCCTGTCTGCTGCACTACTGCTCCTCTTCTTGTTGCAGCCTCTGATGGATTTCATTCCATCCCAGACCTCTCTTATACTGTCTGCTCCACTTTCCTTCTCTATGTCTCCTTTGCCTCTCAGGCGGACCTCGAGTTCTCCCTGAACGTGCACCAGTTCTGCCTGGTCTACATCCTTGAACGCCCTCTTCTTCTTATTGAGGAGATCCTTGACATCACTGGTAATCCAAGTCTTGTTATTTGAAAAGCAGTGCACAGCTTTGATGGGAACAACAACGTCCATACAGAAGGTAAGTTAGTCACTGGTGCATTGTGTGACCCCCTCGATGTCCTCGCCATGTGGTTACTGCAGCACACTCCAGCTAGTGGACTCAAGACAATCCCTCAGAACCTTCTCTGCCTCAGGAGACCATTTCCTTAAAGGGACTATTTGTAACTTTCAGAAAATGCACTGTAAGCATCCTTCATTTTATCATACAGGAGGTCTATTGTCCTGTGCTTCTTGGTAGGGCAATTCACATACTGAACAAAGGTGGGGAGAGTAGAGTCTAGCGAGGCGTGATTAAAGTCACCAGAAATCACATTTAAAGGCCTTGGGGTGTTGTGTTTGCAATGAGAGGGATATAGCTATCACTTAGCTATTGGATTCATTTACAAGGCCATAATCAAGATCATCCAACACAAGACTCTTTAAAACCTTGTTGTGATCCAGAAAGCAAAATAATTTGAAATAGATAAATTAAACATTAGTCCAACAGTACCATTACCAGCAATCCCACCTTGGATACTTCCTGATGTCTCAGCAGATCTTACATTATTAGAAAAGAAGAACAAGGATAGGAGGTTTATTATCAACTCACATACATATTGATAGTTACCACAGTTACATTCAGATCTACACAGATGCATCAAAGAGTTTAGTTAATAAAATAGGAGTTGCATTTATTGTACCAGAGTTTCATATCCAAGTAGGGAAAGGGCCAGTGATGATTTATCAGTTTACACAGGAAGAAATGCTTGCAATACTGTTGGCAGTACAGTGGATAGAGGAGGCCCGACCATTGAGAGCAATCATTTGCTCATACTCAGGTTCATCACTTGTTAGTTTACGGATCAGTCATTCAGACAGCAGACTAGACATCTTGATTGAAATACAACAAACATTATACAGAATTCAAATGATGGGGCTTACAGTAATATGTTTATGGATACCAGAACACATAGGGGTCAAAGGAAATTAAATGGTAGATAAGGTTGCGAAGGAGGCTACAAAAAATAACTACATTGATTTGACCGTTAGCTTCAGCAACAACAGAAATGAAGAGATTGAATTATTAAACAGAAACTGAGGGAAATGTGGCAGAAGCAATGGGAGGAGGAGAGGAAAGGACAGTGGTTTCACAGAGTTTAAAGGAAAGTGGGAGAAATGAGGTATGTAGGAAAGGAACAGGAGAGATGAGACAATCATATCAAGACTTAGATTTGGACACACTGGACTTAACAGCACACTATTTAAAACAGGTAAACATGACACAGGTAGATGTAATTACTGTGGACAAGAGGAAACGGTGGAGCATGTTGTGTTGCATTGTGAGAGATATGAGGAAGAAAGAAGATATTTGATTCAAGTACACTTTGATTTAATAGATATTCTACAAAAGAATGCACGTTATAGAATATTATTTCAGTATCTTAGACAAATTAATATGATTGGAAAAATATGTTTTTTTTTTTAATATAATAAATATTAGCCAGACTGATCCACACTCCATACCAGATGGTGGCGGTTATGCACCAAATCGTTGTTTGCCAACCGCCAATAAACCCCAAAGAAGAAGAAGAAGAAGAAGAAGAAGAAGAAGAAGAAGAAGAAGAATATTTGTCCGTTTGGAGGCGGCAGAGCTGCAGGTGAACCCGCACACACTCAGGTAAACACTTTAATAATGTTTCTTTGAGCCGGAAATCAAAGTGAATATAGCGTTAGCACGCTGGGCTAGCTGCGATGCTAACCAGCTAGTTAGCCTGTTAGCTTCGGCCTGCTGCTGTGTGTCTAACTGCTAGCGTTAGACTAAGATCACTTTAATGTGTGCATTCCTCAGAGAAGAGCTGCAGCTGTTTTCGCGCTAACATGGACCATGATATCAGCACTACGTGGATGGGAGTAAAACCAGAGGAGACAGCAGGACCTGAATATCTCTGTGTGAGTCCAGGACAACAGGGTCCAGCAGTCAGAGTGGAGACCTGCTGGATCTCAGAGACCAGGACCAGGAGCCCGTTTCAGAAAGCAGCTTTAACAAACTCTGAGATGGAAAAGTTTTCTGCTCCAGAACAGCTGATCAGAGTTTGTTCAATCAAATGTGAGGATGAAAACAGCCTTCATCAATGGAGCTCTGATACTACGATTCACCATGGCAACAGGTAAATAAGAGGCAGAGCCTCCATCTGAATCCAGTCCACGTAGAGATATTAATGCATGGATATGCTGACTGTGCACATTTCTCTTTAAAATAGTCCCAGCAGGGAAAAGTGTCAATAACACAATAAAGTTAAATTCAGTGTTGTCCATGAATTCATCTTTTAGCAGACTGACATTTCCTTAATGGATGATAAAGTGGTGAATGTGACTGTGTATTAGACTGTAGCCTACATTACATTTAAATAGATTTATTCAGCTTTAATGTGACGGGACAAAACACAGGAGCAGCAACTGAAGATGAACAATATCCAATCTATCCATCAGAGAGAGAGACATGACTGTAAGCTCACAGTCTGATCCAGTAATAATGTGTTTGGTGATTTAAAGGTTCAATAGAGTAGATTTTACATAGTAGACATCTATTTGGATCTTGGCTCAACAGCATTCAGTGACTTTATTTCAGCTATTTCAACAAATGGAGTCAATTTAAACACAGTCAGTGAAATGCTGTTAAAACCAGTTCAGACAGTCCAGAGTAACAAACTAATATCTGACACACAGTAAACCTTCGATACGGACTGAATGAATGAGGAAATAAAACACTAATCACACTTTCTGAAACAGAGACCAGGACCAGGAGCACTACAAGAGCGAAACAGAGGAGGACCAGCAGAACCCGGACCAGCAGAGCAACAAGGTCCCCAGAAGACCAGCAGCTGGCTCGTCCTCTGATACCACCGATGTTCAGGTCAGTGTTCATGACTTCATGGCTTCATGACGACACTAAAGACACAAGGAAGAGTCAATAACTAAGTAAATTACTGTTTAAACAACACAAAACTGATGTTTTTACCCACAAAACTGTGTTGAAAAATGACATGCGCAGGTAGAAGGAAGTTACTTTTATTGTGTAGTAGAGTAATGTGATGTCATATCCGTTTCAAAACCAAAACAAAAGCCAAAGGTAGAAAGCAGAAAACGATGGAGGGTCCGCGGGGATACGACCTGCAGCCTCACCAGTGTTTCCTCTGTATGCAAGCAGCAGCACCGCTGCTAAAATATGACCGCCGCTGCTGAATGTTTTTATGAGAGGAGAGGAGAGGGCTCTGTCTTATCTCTTTAGAAAGAAACATTATAGTACTTTGTTTTACAGACGCTTCATATCCAGGTCAAGTCACACACCTGTGAGTAAAGCATATAAACAAGAATCTTTACACTTACCTGATGTCAGCACAACGATTATAACGACACACAACGGTTAGATGTCAACAATGAAGCATCGATGCTGATCACCGATTCAGGATTATCATTCGTCGAAAGGAAAACATTCAACTTCACCGTAGTTATGTTGCCTACTGAGGTCTCAAGAGCTATGGCGTAGCCACTAGTGTGCCTGTTCCACCCAAAGAAGCAGCTGGCACACCAAGAAATCAGATACAGAATTAATTTTTAGTTATAGCCTTAGTAAAACGAGCTGGGTCACGTCACGTCCATCAACACATGCGCAGTAAAATCTGGTCTGCAATCGCCGAAATTGAGCCAATAGCAATGCACGACTGCAGCTTCAGTGACACTGCGCATGTGACATAATCCCCCCCCATCCTATACAAAAGTAGATTCAGGCACCTCTACAACAATATTTTGGCTTAGACAATCAACATTATGAACTGTGGAAGCTCTAGTATGAGTGTACACAAAGCAAAATTAAAAACAAGATTTCACCAAAACCATAGAAGCAGGAATCAGACAGTCATATGGAATTGTGATTTCAAAGTACAGCTGAAAAAGACCCCCTCAGTTACAAAAGATAAGTTGTATAGCTGAAATATCTTCAGTTTGAGCACCTCGAGACTTTGATGAAGGTGTAGACGTGTCTTTTGTGTGGATGAAGTTAAAAATTACTGAGAACTGACAGTTTAATCACATTTGAGTTTTTGCCCAAAACGTCCGAGATTAATTAACATTGCAGCGGATGAGAGAGAGAGACGGAGGAATCTCTTGGTGCTTTATAACAGATAATTCCCAAACTGCAAGACCTATTGCTAAAATGGGCACATTATCTGGAAGAAGACAAAAATATTTACATTTTGATGTATTAATTGTGTATGAGGAGTGGAAGTCGTGGTACCAACAAGGTTTTTTTTGCCAGAAAATTTTGAAAAAAGGAAAAACCCAGGGAGTGTTAGTGTGAGTGATGTCATCACTGTAAAGCAGCACAATACACACCCCTTATAAACTCAGAAAAAGTCTGTAAAAAGCACGGAACTTAAACTGTGATGAATTAAGAACTGTTAAAGATGTCAAAAAGCTGAATCATAGCTTAATAGTTCAAAGATTTGTAACCCGTTTCAAGTTTAAATAATGTCTGTAGCTGAAAGTATGCGGAAGGAGTAGCATTTCAAAGTGGAGTATGTTTAAGAGGATTTGAAGATTTTCTCCATTGTGTTACATTGTAAAAAAAATGTGAAAAAAGCTTAAAATTTTCAGCAAGCTTGGTTATTAGCAAATATTTAAAAAATATTCATATTAATAACATTTTTGATGTTAATAAAATGATTAATAAGCATTTATAATAAAAATGGGGTACCACCCTGGGATCAGGGACTAATAACTGAACCGTTGATAATGTCTCAAACAGGTTTATCACTCATAATGTCAGTATTTAAAGACTACTTTACATACATGAGGTGAATGGTGAAGAAGTTAATCCGAGCACTGACTACCATATACAATGTACACTACCTGCTTAGCATCAGCAGACAGACTCAGTTAGAGACTAGCAGGTGGACACAGTGGAGCATTTAGCAGCTAAAGAATATTGCTAAGTAGGTGTACACATAACAACATGCATAACAATAAACATAGTAAGAGAAATACAAAAATAATAGCAAGCAATGTGCTGCAAAAGTCAAGAAATAATAAATTGCAGGATAATCTAAACCTTACCTCACTCTTATCCGTAGGGCATTTTACATTTTTAATGTGATCCTATTTCCCTTCCAGTTGTTCTTGTTTTAGTTGATTAATTTGCCTTAAATTATATTAGCTTTATTTATTATTAGGTTTCTTATTTGTGTTTCTTGGTGCCTATGATTGTGATTTACTTATCTATTTATTTTTACGGAGCTATATTGCAAATGAGTTCTCAACCTCAATGTATTTCCCAGTTAAAATAAACTGAATGAATGACTAATTTAGTTCGTGATATGGGTTAATCTTCAACAACATTCGATCTTACATTTTCCATAATGCAATTCGATAATGGAGATGTCGACTGATAATTGATAAATGTCAAGGGGGTGTCTGTGGTGATCAAATGTCTACAGAGGAGCACGGCCCTGCAGTTGGTTGTCACAGGTGGTAGTGCATTAGTCAGACTGGAACATTGTGGGTTATGCTCCACTGACATGCCCTATATGTTGTTTATGGTTCTAGATAGGTCACTCCACCATGGCATCTCACTGACTCTCTCTTTCTCTCTGTATGTCTGTTGCTATAGAAACAGAGAGGAAGAAACAGAGTTCACACTGGAGGGAAACTACACAGCTGTGACCAATGTGAGAAAACTTTCACTTTGGGGTGTGACCTCAAAGTCCACAAACGCAGTCACACTGGAGAGAAACCTTACAGCTGTGATGAATGTGGGGCAGCTATCAATGAATCAGGTGCCCTAAAAACACATCAATGCATTCACACTGAAGAGAAACCGTACAGCTGTGACCAATGTGGGAAAACTTTTTCTGATGGTGGAGCCTTTAAAGTCCACCAACGCATTCACACAGGAGAGAAACCATACAGCTGTGATGAGTGTGGGGCAGCTTTTAGACAACAGAGTGACTTAATCGTACATCAACGTTTTCACACTGGAGAGAAACCATACTGGTGTGATGAATGTGGGACAGCTTTCACTACATCAAGTGACCTGAAAAAGCATCAACGCATTCACACTGGAGAGAAACCCTACAGCTGTGATGAATGTGGGACAGCTTTCACTACATCAAGTGACCTGAAAAAGCATCAACGCATTCACACTGGAGAGAAACCCTACAGCTGTGATGAATGTGGGGCAGCGTTCGCTCAGTCAGGTGACCTGAAAAAGCATCAACGCATTCACACTGGAGAGAAACCCTACAACTGTGATGAATGTGGGATAGCTTTCCGGTGCCAGAGTCATCTAAAAACACATCACCGCATTCACACTGGAGAGAAACCCTACCGCTGTGATGAATGTGGTTCAGCTTTCCGGCGCCAGAGTTCCCTAGAAATACATCAACGCGTTCACACTGGAGAGAAACCCTACAGCTGTGATGAATGTGGGGTAGCTTTCAATCAGTCAGGTGACCTGAAAAAGCATCAACGTATTCACAATGGAGAGAAACCGTACTGGTGTGACCAATGTGGGAAAACATTTACTCGGGCTAGTTCCCTTAAAATACACCAGCGCATTCACAGTGGAGAGAAACCGTACCGGTGTGACCAATGTGGGAAAACTTATACGCAGAACACTAACCTTAAAATCCACCAACGCATTCACACTGGAGAAAAACCGTACTGGTGTGACCAATGTGGGAAAACTTTTTCTGCGGGTGAATATCTTAAAGTCCACCAACACATTCACACTGGAGAGAAACCGCATAGCTGTGACCAATGTGGTAAAACTTTTTCTGTGGGTAGTTCCTTGAAAGCCCACCAACGCATTCACACTGGAGAGAAACCGTACTGGTGTGACCAATGTGGGAAAACCTTTTCTCAGAGTAGTCACCTTAAAAGACATCAACGCATTCACACTGCATCGCCCAGCTAGATGTTTCCTCCTGCCTCCTCCCCATGCCCTGATAGCTGTGTTGTTATATTCAGAGCTTCGCTACACATTGAAGGCTGACCAACAGTAAATTCATATTCTAAACAGCATGTATGTAATCGTGGCTATGACTACATACTTGGACCACCAGAAACTTCCCAGTGGGACTGCATTATGAGGCTGAACTGTCAGAACATCTGGAAGAGTCTTCCAATCACAAGGAGGGAGAACCCACCACAAACCTTTAAAAATCTTAAAGAAAAATTCTGTTTTTCTTCGACGTATTTCCCATAAATGTAACTTTTGTGAATGGGGTCACGCTAACTTTGTACTCACCACCTCTGTTATAAAGAGTCAAGGAAATAAGGACTAGTGCAAAACATTGATATTAGGGACAGCTGCTCGAGCCTCCTACAACTTTCTATAAAGTATTAATTTACAAGCAGTCTGGTTAAGCTCACAGAGGAGCAACAACCACAGGACTTAGTACCCATCCTGACCATGTGAGCTGTTTATTGAATTATGGATTAAAGGCCCTCACATCTGGTTCCTCCCAAAGACTCAGAGAAGCGGTGAAGACCAACCAGTAAGACACAATGAACTGATGATGAGAATCAGAATTAAACTAATTCTGCCATCCATATGTAAAAAGTTAATGTGCTATGCTTAACTAAACATCTGAAAAGATCTGAAGTTTGTTGTACAGGTTGGAGCTCTGAACACTGCCTAAAGCTTGTAGATCAAAACCTTCCCTTCCACTTGGTTAGATCTTGCCAGCCTACAGACATGTTATTTCTAGTATTATATTAGGGGTGTAACGATTTATCCACTATATCGATGTATCGATTTATAATCCTACGATACAACTATATCGGTAGGTACTGGGCAAGTTGTCCTTCACGGGAGACGTATATTGATAACCTTCCTTTTTCTGTCATGATATCTACTGTATGTGAACGCAGTATCAGCCTCACGTATCCAGCCGGAGAGCAGACGGTCCGCGAGGCAAATTATCACGACGAAAGTAAAGTAAAAATAACAAAACAGAAATTCAACTAACGTTAGTCTAACATAGTTTTAAAATGTTTCTGCAGATGTTTTCATGTTTTAAAAGACCCCAAATGAACCATATAGGTGGACTCCTTGATTATTATAAGTAGATTATTTAAACAGCGTTTGTAGAGGAATGATTATTGTCCCAAGCTGTTTGATCACTATCAGCGGTTGATCACTGTATTATTGCTCTACAGTTTATATTGAAAATGAGGACAGAAGTAGCAGTTTAAACCACTGTTCATTTAACTTGAATAAAAGTTGGTTTATTATATTTTTTTGTTAAATATTGAACTGCCTTGTATCTCGAGAACTGAATCAGCAGGTCCTGCAGTTGCACTTTTTTATTATGTTCTAACAAAAGCTGTATGTATTTGCCATTGATCATTGTTTACTTGTTTATATCCATAATTAATTTATCCCTGATTCCCTTACAAGAAAAACTTTGAGGAATCTTGATCTGCTCTGGCCAGTATCAGATATTTATTTCACAGTCACACTGATTGAATTTTTGGCAAAAAAAGTTACTGTATCGATTTCAAATCATTGAATCGTATCGCTCTAGATGAGCCAAATATCATCCTGAATCGTATTGGAACCATGGAAATTGTATCGTATCATTGTAAAAATATATTGTTACACTCCTATATTATATATAGTACATGTGTGTTCATGTGTTCTATGTAGTCTATGTTGAATTGTAACTGTCATGTTGGTAACTTGCATCTCCCTGAGGCCCAGTCTCACAGACATGTCTGCTTCATGGGAGCGACCCTTTCCCTTTTGCCTCTTGCTCTCATCTAGACAGATCTGTGCCACATAAATCATATCCTTTCATTTACTGTGTAATTAGTGCACATAAACTGTATATCTACATATATAGGCCTGTCTGTTGTAGTGTTTGTATGTCTACACGTTATGATAACAAGGTTTACCTATGTTGAACTCTCATGTCTGGTGATGTGTTACAGCTCTGGCCGTATATTGAATTGTAGATGTATTTTGTGTCAGAGTGAGGTTCTCTCCATCTGGTGAGGATCTTTTCCCATTTGGTGCTCTCTCTCTCTCTAAGTTGGCTGGAGGTGTGGGTTCGGTCTGGGGTGAGTTGGCTGCTGATTGATCCCTCCATCATCTCGGCAGTTTAAAATGCTCTGGTGCCCAGCAGTCCAGGGACAGCTAACTGACAGCAGCCTCATTCTGTCCTCGGACTCCAAACCTTATGTTAAACTTGTGACTTAGTATAGAATTAGTAGTCTTAGTGCCCGAGTGGTTTTTGTAATTGTATAACTTGTAGTAGTCTTTTTCTTTGTTTGGTAGGGGTGAACTGCTGTTTTTCTTTTATTAACTTTTCTCATGTTTATCTGCTGTATCCTAGGGAGCCAGATTTAGTAACTGTATTTTTGTTTGCTTGATTATTTTTTTAAGGTTAGTCAGGTTGTGGAAAAGATAGATTTAGTTTATTTGGGCCTTTGTTCACCCTGAGTTATATTGTCTCATTGTATTGTTTGTTAAATTGAGTTTTAGTAATACGTCTTTTTTACTTATCTCAAAATCTAGTCCTGAGACTGTGGTTTGGGGACCGGGGAAGGAATATCCTTCATATTTTTATTTTGCGCTCCGATCCCCCCTAGACAGGGGCGTAACATGATGACTGATGATGCTGAGACCTGAAATGCGCATCCACGCCTTGTGCAGAAGACTTGGTTCCAGCCGCTATGAAGAAAAGAGACTTTAAAAAGAAAAGACTTTAACAAAGAAATGTAGCTAACGATAGTGTTAATGGTCATTTTTTAAAACTTAACATGTTTCTGTGGTTTTCTGTCCACATTCTAAGATGAACAAATATCTGTTACTGCACTGGACAGTGGACGCATCATTGTAGTAAAGATGAGACTGCAGGTATTTTGTCATATTAGTATTCAACAACTGTCTGTGACAGAACCTCTTTACCATCTCACACAATAAATCAAAGTTGACAGTGTCCCTCAGCAGGGAGAGAAAACTGCATGTTCACATGTTATAATAAGTGAAGGAGTATATTCTAGTATACGTTACAGTCCCAGCAGCTACAGTTTGTGCCTCTCATGTCTTACCTTTAAACTCAAGTCACAGAGCTAAGCAGACAATTTATGATAAAGTCCTTCATCAGCAACACTTGGAGCTGTTTTAAAGACTCCATAAAGACTCTTCTGAACATCTGTTGCAAAGTAAAAACACATTTTAATCAGTTTACCAAGTTGTGATTGTATTTCTAAATCCAGGTTGCTGGAAACGGCACGTCCTTGCTCTTTTTTGTAAAACACAAGCAAAACGTTCACAACTTTTGTATGATATTGGAAGAAACATCAATATAAACAAATGTAACTTGTATGATAATATCATACATTTTAAAATTGTGCTTCACATTGTACTAATTGAGCAATAAGATGTGTCATTTCTAGCTACCATCTGTGTTTGGATTATGAAAAAGTGGCTGAAATTATGTTTTATTGTGCAACAGACAGAATAATGTTTCATCTAGATATTCAGAAATATATTATTTGTATAAGTCTGTAAAATAAAACAAAACAGAAACTTATGTTTTATACTAAATATATGTATTAACATAATTTAAAGATAAAGCTGAGATCTCTCCATTCCTACACCACCATGTTCTTGTTTGGTTGGCTCATTCATCTGCTGATAAACTGATAACTGACTCACACACCTCATCACCTCACTATGGTTTTTTGGTTATTGTATATGTTTAATAAAAAACTTGTACACCTCTCTTGTCATGGCTCATGAGCCGGGTCATGACACTCATACACACATCAAGTTAAAAAGCACGCACACACGCACACACACACACACACACGTGTTTACAGACAATATTATATACTTTTGAAAAAACGTGACAAAGAGGGACATGCCTTTCCCAAGGTCCTAGAGACTTTGGAATAAAAGTATTTCCGTGCCATGCTTCTATGAATACACCCATCTGTTGAGATGTTGTCTAAGGCTTTAATGCTGCGAAGGCTCTAGATATACTGTGAGGGGCTTGGAAAAATGAGGATGCCAAAAATGTCTGTTATTGAAGGTGTGTTATCATAGAATTGTCCTCATTTGTCATGAATACAAGTATACACACACACACACACACACTCACACTCAGATGAACTCAGCTGACTTCCTGTAAATGGAGAGGGGAGGAGCAACACTTCCCAGGTGATCCAGGGACATGAACAGGAAGGGAACCTTGACTCTTGAAGTGTTCAATGACTCCATTTAGAGTCAACAGAGCAGAAGGATGAAGACTGAAGGCTGAAGCAGGGTGAGTGTTAATCCAACATTTTATTATTTCACTGTTAAACTCTCTGAGTCCGTTTCCTCCCTGTGGACTGTAGAGGAGCGAACTCAACAGTCTGATTCATCTGTGAACACAAAGTCATGACTGGCTGAATAATATTCATTAAACCTGCCGTAACCCAAGAAAACAAGCAGAGATTTAAAGAGAAGAGACCAGGTGGATGCTGGATGGTTTTATTATACTGTGTGTGTGTGTGTTACTTTCTGTTCTCTCAGTCTTGCCTGTGACTCTTGAACAAACTTTTTTCCTTTAAATGATCTGAACTCACAGTCAGTGTTCATGTTTTATCTCTCAGACCGACTTCAGATCAGAAGATGAGTGATCGTGTGGAGGAAGGCGAGGACAGAGCAGAGTCTCTAGTCTCTGGCTGTCTGAAGAGTGACGGGTCCAAAGGGTGTCCTCTACACGTCAGTAATGAACCTGGACCTTCAGAGTCAAAGTAAGAGACTGTTTTTACTGTAAGCTGACCCGGTAGACGATAATGCATTGAGGATGAAGACAAAACGTTCTGCTAAAAGATTTATATTCCTCAAATTGCAGCTTCATGTTGTACTAACTGAGCAAGAAGAAGTGTCATTTCAGGCTAACATCTATTGCAACTGTTGCAACTCAGGAAAATGGCTTGAATTATTTTTTATTATGCAACAGATAATAGTTTTTTCTTTCAGATGTTGAGAAGAATCTTAGTCATATAAGTCTGAAACAGAAATATTACAGAAAAAGCACATTAGTTTTTAACCAAATTGATTTAAACATAAAAATGAGATAACATTTGACCAAAACTCATTTTAATACAACCTGTTCAAGCCAAAAGAGATTCTCATGAACACACAATAAACTCAAAGGTCAAAGATTTCCTGTAAATGAATAACAGAGCAGAAGGATGAAGGCTGTAGACTGAAGCAGGGTGGTAGCGGGGCAGCTAAACTGAAATATTTGTAACAATTGTGCATTTTGTGATCGAAGCAACAGATTCGGCACAGATGAAGATTTATATGTTATGAAAAGATGTAGATATTGGGGCACTGCAAATTTGGCCCCAAAAAGGCGCTAAATATTCCAAAATGTTGCAGAATATTTTCATTAGCAGTACAATTGACAGAGATAAGATAAGATAAGATATTCCTCTATTAGTCCCGCAGTGGGGAAATTTGCAGTGTACAGGGATAGTGCAAAAAACAAGAAGTATCAGCTAACACAGTAAAAGAAAAGAGCTAAACAAAGGGTAACAAAATATGAACCATTTAAATAGAAGGAAGTATAAAAATAGGAGCAGTATATACAGTATTGACAATAAACAGACAATAAACATTAACAAACTGCACAAGTGTAAAAATGATATTACACACACATATCACTGGACAAAGGTCTGGGTCACCAGTAACTTCTAATCACATTTGATACTGAACTTTGGGTTGTATTGCTCACTAGCCGTGATATATGACCAACTAAAGGAGATAAGCATCATTGATTGCTCCGGTGAGCAGATTACAGTTTGTTATGCTTTTCTTCTCCTCTCTCTATTTACTCCCTCGCTATAGAAACAGAGCGCTAAGGTTGCTTTCACTCATAACCCATTCTGTTGGGTTAAAATGAACTCAGGTCTGTTTGCCCGGTTGGTAAGGTTTGTTTGGGCTGGTGCGAAAGCTCATTCAAACTCTGGTGAAGACCAAACAACCAAACTCTGGTCCACCTTAAAAGTTGGGTCTCGGTGCACTTCCAAGTGAACTCTGGAAGCGTTTCATTTCTGGTTTTTGAAAGCAAGCGAACCAACCACCAGAAGATATGTGAATTTAGCATGATTTCTAAAGCTAAACTACTAATAAATCATCTGCTGATGGTGAAATCTGTTCAGGAAGTGATCTCATTGATCTGTATTTAAAGTCATGCATAGAAGCACGTCAGCTGTTAAAACTGCTGTGCTTGTATCCGACTCTGTGTACTTTGTCAGTTCATGATCTCCATTAAAAAGTGTGTGACAGCGATCCCTCAGTACTACGCCTCATGCACGTGTCCGTGTGCTCCCCGACGTTCGAACTATGCTTTCGCACCAGTCATCTGAAAGCGTGCAATGGGGCTTTAGTACAGTCCTGTCTCTACTATTATTCATCATAACATGTGGCCGGTTTGCAGTCTAATAATACTAATGTTTATTATTAGTGTTTATTAATCAAAGAACACAAATATACACATCAGAAGCATTAAAGTGCTGCATAAACTTCTGTCAGTCACAGAATTAGATTTCCCCTTGTGGGTCCTGATGATGCAGGATGACAATCAGTTCCCTGTCAGTCTGTATAACTTCCTGTTTACTCCTCTGGGTGGTTTGTAAAAACTCAGTGTGAACAGGAACCGGACCAGAACTAAACTACAACAATGTATCATTTTTTTCACTTGGTCTGGACCAAATGAACCCAACTACAGGCGTGAAAGAACCCTGAATCACACTATTAGCACATAAAGAAACATGAAGTGAACTCTGCTAACATGTAAAGTCATGAGTTCTGTAGGATCCTGTGAGTTGAATTTGATAATTAAAATGAAATCAACTGTAAAATGTGGAATATCGTGGAATATCTAAAGATATTCCTCTACACTTCAGTAATGAACTGCACCCTCAGACACAAAGTAAGAGAGCTGCTATATTCAGATTTCTACACAAATGTATTTGCCGACTAAAATCTAACAAACTTCGTCAAATACTCTCTTCCTCTTAGTATCTGTGACAGCTGTCAGTCACCTAGAGAAGATGTAATCTAATCTAACAGCTGCAAGCTTTTAAACCTCCTTCTTGTCGACAGCAGCAGTAGTTTGTGTGTTTAGAGCGACCTTAATGACCTAAAAAGAGAATTTATGAAAGATTCAAGCAATATGAAAAAAATCATCTTGGTGTTTGCAGAGTTCAGGACAGACAGAGAGCAGAGTCTCCAGTACCCAGCTGTCTGTCTTTGAGGAGTGACCGGTCCATGTGGATTCCTCCACTCTTCAGTAATGAACCTGGACCCTCAGACACAAAGTAAGAGTTGCTACTAACTCATTTACATGACTCATTTTTCAGCTATCTCCGCCAATGTTTTCTGTTGATTTTGTTTGTATGTTAAAGTTTTTTACTAAAGTTTATTCGCTAACTAAAATTTAACAAACTTTTTGTGACAGACAAAGCTAAATCATTTGTGCCATCTTCCTCTTAGTATCTGTGACAGCCGTCAGTCACCTATAAAATATGTAATGTAATCAAATAGGACGGCTACAAACTTTTAAACCTCCTAGTTATTGACAGTAGCAGTAGTTTGTGTATTTGGAGCTAATCAGATGGCTTTAACATCAGAGAATTTATCAAGGATTCATGTGACATGAGTTCAATCATCTTGGTGTTTGCAGAGTTCAGTACAGAACGAGAGCAAAGTCTCTAGTCTCTGGCTGTCTGTCTATGAAGAGTGACCAGTCGATTGATCCTCCTCCACTCTTCAGTAATGAACCTGGACCCTCAGAGTCAAAGTAAGAGACTGTTTTTACTGTAAGCTGACCTGGTGGACGATGATTATGCATTGAGGATGAAGACAAAACGTTCTTCTAAAAGATTTATATTCCTCAAAATGCAGCTTCATGTTGTACTAACTGAGCAAGAAGAAGTGTCATTTCTGGCTACCATCTATGTTTGGATTATGAAAAACTCAGTTGCAACTCGGGACAATGGCTTAAATTATTTTTTGTATGCAACGGACAGAATATTTTTTCTCCCAGATGTTAACAATCTTCAATTCAAATCAAATCAATTTATTTTTGTATAGCGTCAAATCACAACATAAGTTATCTCAAGACGCTTTAGTTATCTCAAGACGCTTTAATCTTAGTCATATAAGTCTGAAAAAAACCCAAAACAGAAATATTACAGAAAAAGCACATTAGTTTTTAATCAAATTGATTTAAACATAAAAATGAGATAACATTTGACCAAAACTCATTTTAATACAACCTGTTCAAGACGAAAGAGATTCTCATGAACACACCATGTTAAAAAGCTGATTTGTGTGAGTAACACACACGCCCTCATAGATAAACTCTGAGGTCAAAGATTACCTGTAAATGGAGAGGGGAGGAGTCACACTGATCAGCACAGGGAGGGAACCCTGAAAGTGTGTTAATCCAACATTTTATTACTTTACTGCCAAAGTGTCTGAGTCAGTTTTGTCCCTGTGGACTGTAGAGGAGAGAAATGCACCGCTGCCACCTTGTGGTTTCCTGGCGTGCCCTCGCAATATGTGTTTCCATGAGCAAGTTGCAGTTTTCTTTCCATCATGTTCAATAGCCTCCAATTCTTGTTTATTAAAGCAGGTGAGTTAAAATTACAGACTGGATACTGAATTCAAAGAGAAAAGTACCAACACTTTAACTCTTCTCTGTGACTATATGAGCTTCAGTATCGGCCAAGTCTGGATATTTTTCAACAACAATCAACAAATGATTTTAGTTCTAAAGTAATGTCTCCACAGAGAGAAGAAGAGGAGTCATGCTTCTGTGGAGGAGCCGATGTCCAGATCCAGAAAAAGACCTCGACTGCAGACAGCCAGTCAGACCAGTACTCTACAAAGTAAGACTGTAGATGTGTCTGCTCATGTCTTCATGTCTGGAAACAGGACTTGTTGTTTTAATACACTTACTATTGTTATGATCTTCTCCACCATACATAAAAATAAAATAAAATCTGAACCCAAAAGAAATAATTTTATATTTTTTCCATCTCTCCATTAACCAATCCGAATCATGTTTGTTTTCCATCTGCATGATGAACTATTAATCTTTGTAATGCAACACCATCACTGTTCTATCATAGACAGACAGACACACTGACCAAAGGGGAGTTCTTTCTTGCCATTGTCGCATTACAATGCATGCTCATGGGGGATCTCTTGTTGAGTCGCTAAAGAGTAAGAGTATAGTCTAGACCTGCTCTATATGAAAAGCGTCTTAAGATAACTTCTGTTATGATTTGACGATATACATTAATTGAATTGAACTGAACTTAACAGGAGCCATAGACTTGGAACACCATTAGCTTTCCTGCTACAGTCTCCTTCTCTGACTTACAAACATACGTCTAGTCCTGCAGAGCGACTTGTTGAAAAACTATGAAAAAAAATATAGAAATCACTTTGACGTTAGTTTTGACTTCAAGAAGGGATGATGACTTTATAACCTTTACCTCTTTATAGGTTGTTATATTGATTATTTTCATATTGGCCTTGGAAATAATACGTTTCTGTGTTTTGTCTTAAACTTGTCTCTCTTTCAGCAGATAGAGGTCTGCAGGAGGTTGTAGATGAACATAAGATCAGTCTGAAGAAGAGATGTGAACGTGTGACTGAAGGAACTGATGAAACAGGAAGTGGAACCCTCCTCAACAGGATCTACACTGAGCTCTACATCACAGAGGGACAGAGTGAAGAGGTTGATACCCAACATGAGGTGAGGCATCTTGAGACAGCTTCCAAGAAGATCCTCCATGACACCCCAATCAAGTGCCACGACATCTTTAAAGCCTTACCTAACCAACATGGACATATCAGAGTCGTTCTGACGAATGGTGTTGCTGGCGTTGGAAAAACCTTCTCAGTGCACAAGTTCACTCTGGACTGGGCAGAGGGCTTGGAAAACCAAGATGTCAGTCTGGTGGTTCCTCTTTCGTTCAGGGAGCTGAACTTGATCAGAGATGAGCAGTACAGTCTTCTCATGCTGCTCCATGTTTTCCATCCAACATTACAGAAGGTCACAGCAGAGAAGCTCGCTGTCTGTAAAGTTCTGTTCATCTTTGACGGCCTGGATGAAAGCAGACTTACACTGGATTTCCAGAACAACGAGGTTGTGTCTGATGTCACCCAGAAGTCATCAGTCAACGTGCTGTTGACAAACCTCATCCAGGGTAATCTGCTTCCCTCAGCTCTCGTCTGGATAACTTCCCGACCTGCAGCAGCCAATCAGATCCCTCCTGCATGTGTTGACAGGGTAACAGAAGTACGAGGATTCACTGACGCCCAGAAGGAGGAGTACTTCAGGAGGAGAGTCAGTGATGAAGAGCAGTCCAGCAGAATCATCTCACACATCAAGACATCCAGGAGCCTCCACATCATGTGTCTAATCCCAGTCTTCTGCTGGATCACTGCTACAGTTCTGGACCACATGTTGACTACAGACCAGAGAGGAGAGCTGCCCAAGACCCTGACTGACATGTACTCACACTTCCTGTTGGTTCAGACAAAAAGGAAGAAGGAGAAGTATGATGAGGGACATGAGACGAGTCCACAGGAGCTGACGGAGGCTGACAGGGAAGTTCTTCTGAAGCTGGGGAGACTGGCGTTTGAACATCTGGAGAAAGGAAACATCATGTTCTACCAAGAAGACCTGGAGCGGTGTGGTCTGGATGTCACAGAGGCCTCGGTGTACTCAGGAGTTTGTACAGAGATCTTCAAAAGAGAGTGTGTGATCCTCCAGAAAACAGTCTACTGCTTTGTTCACCTGAGCATTCAGGAGTTTCTGGCTGCAGTCTACATGTTCAACTGTTACACAAACAGGAACACAGAGGTACTGGAGGCCTTCCTGGGAAAAAAATATGTTCATTCAACCCTGGATGACTTCCTGATTGGAGCCATGGAGAAATCCCTTGAAAGTAAAAATGGCCACTTGGACCTTTTTGTTCGCTTCCTTCATGGCCTCTCACTGGAGTCCAACCAGAGACTGTTAGGAGGTCTGCTGGGTCAGACAAAGAGCAGTTCAGAAATCATCCAGATAATTATCAACAACCTGAAGAAGATGAACAAAGATAATATCTCTCCTGACAGAAGCATCAACATCTTCCACTGTCTGACGGAGATGAACGACCACTCGATACATCAGGAGATCCAAGAGTTCCTGAAGTCAGAGAACAGATTGGAGAAGAAACTTTCTGATATCCACTGCTCAGCTCTGGCCTATATGATGCAGATGTCAGAGGAGGTTCTGGATGAGTTGGACCTGAAGAAGTACAACACAACAGACGAGGGACAACGGAGACTGATTCCAGCTGTGAGGAACTGCAAAAAAGCTCTGTAAGTCCAGATGTGATTAACTTTATAGATCAGTGTAGATTAGTAGTTTAGTTCTTCAAATATACACACTATAGAATTATTCTTAAAATATAATATTCTTATAAGTGTTCCATGTGTTTATTACATAAATGCATCCATTGTATTTTGTCACAGATGTTCTTGAGCTGTTTCAAATGTTGAGTTAAAAAATGTTTCAGTAGGTTGTGTTTCTAGCTGTCAAGTTAATGAACTCACTTATTCTATTTATGTCTAATATCTGTTACATTTTAACAGTATTTTCTTATTTATCTTTTTGGGTGATGGAGACCACATGTGAAGCTGTTAAAACAAATGAAAAAAAAAACCTAAAGATCAGCTGGCTGGTGGAGCGCTGGGTCTAACCGGTGTAACGGCAGCAACAGAACGTTTTCTGATCCGGTGGGGAGTCGGGGCGGTCCTGAGATCAGCGCCCTGGTGCTGGGGTTTACACTGGCTGAATCTGAGCTAACAACTTACTGATTAGGCTCTCGCGTCTTCTGCCTTAGAAGTTCCTTGTGTATATATCTGTTTGCTAGACATAGACAAGACATATCCAGAGCAGAGCTGGTTCTGCAGCTTCTGGTCTGTAGGGAGAGCAGGGTGAGGAGAGCAGCAGCTCTCCTGCCTTTTTCAGCAGGGCCAAAGGGGAACAGAAGAGAAGAGGAAGAGGAAGAAAAAAGGGGACCCCTCTACTTTTGTCCTGACAGAATTTCACAAGTACATATGAATGAGTCATCATGCTACAGTAGCCAATGGTTACTGAGCTGAATCCATGGGTCAAGGATCATGTGACTGAGTTTATGTGGTCTCTTGCCATCATCTTGATGGTGGGTCCCAACACTACATTTTCTCTCTCTTCATCTACAAGATCAAAGAAAAACAAATATTAAGAGTGAGAGAGAGTGAGAGAGTGATGAGAATTATTGTTTCATGTAAACCAGTGATATAAGATTAGCTGAATGCTGATGTGAAAAGTGAATATTAATCAAAGAAGTATATATCAAACTGTTTATTCATCAAATGCATGAAGTAAATAGAAACGGTCCTCTTTTATAATAACATATTTTGTAATTTTTTTGTCATTACAGACTTTCTGGCAGTCGGATCACAGATGCTAACTGTGAAGTTGTAGCCTTAGCTCTGAAGTCCAACCCCTCCCATCTTAGAGAGTTGGACCTGAGTAACAACAACCTGGAGGATTCAGGAGTGAAGCTGCTGTCTGCTGGACTGCAGAGTCCAAACTGTAGACTGGAGGCTCTAAGGTCAGTTCACTGACTGTAGCTTATGTAGTTTGTACACACACTCTCTACGCACAGAGGAGAGGCTTCAGTTGGTTGCAATCTCCTTACGTCACCGCTAGATACCTCCAGATCCTACACACTAGATCTTTAACCACAGACCTTATTTCAGACATCTAACTAAAAACCCATTAAAAACCCATTGACTTCCAGACGAGGGAACAGGAAGTACTAAAGTGCTAACTCATGTCTGGGTTTTAGGACTCATTCCTGTAGCACTCTATTTGAACACATCTAACTGTGCTCTGTTTTCATGTCAGCATTGTCTAATAATTTGAAGCTGCAGACATTTCGTTTGCATCAAAAACCAAATAAATATTCTGGATCAGAAACATCTTTGCAGGTTCATATTTTTTTCAAATCTATCTCAATACAATACTCACATGTTCATATGTACATTCATGGAGTTATTGATGTCTGTCATCATTCCTTCTGTCTGTGAAGCAATCCCCGTGTAACCTGAGTGTTACGAGATGAGGACTAAATCCACAGTCTTGTTCTGTGTAAAAAGTAAAGTTGATCTTAAACTAATCGGAGGCTTCAGCAATCTGAGTTAGATGTATTAAGGCTGGGTGACTTGGAGAAAATCAAATATCACAATATTTTTGACCAAATACTTTGATATCAATATTGCGACGATATTGTAGGATTGCTTGTTGGTGCTTTCACAAAATATTTACACAATGAGATTTTTTTTTGAATAAATAATCATCAGTAAAGTGTAAATGACAAATAATAGAACAGCTAGAACAGTCTGATAAGTTCAGAAAATTACAACACTTTATTGAAATGTAGCCTTTAAAACCAGGAAAAGACAACACTTATGCCATATCACAATATTATTATATCCAAAATCTAAGATGATGTCTCGTCTCATATCACAATTTCAATATAATATGGATATATTGATCAGCCTTAGTATGTATCCAGTAAGTATGTTGTGTTTGACAGTTTCCTTGTTGAGCTGCGGGAGGATTAGTGACTCAAAGAGGGAATTTTGTACTAAACAGTCTGTAACTTTGGTAAACACTAGGGATGGGAAAAAAATTGATTCACCTATGTATCGCAATTGTTTTTTTACGATTTTGAAATAGATGTTTTAATGCCAGATTCAATATATTTGCTCCATTTGCACCAGTGTATGATTCAACTTTTTCCCATGGTCTAGTGTTGAAAAAGTTCACAAAAATCTCAATAAATTGCAAAATCGAATCAGGAGATAGTTAAATTGTCCCAGCCCTAGTAAACACCCACTTGATTTGTCTGAGTCAGACTGCTGAATCTTCATATTAGTTTTAGTTGAACTTATGAAGTCATTTCTTACAGTGTAGTTGTGTTATGAAGGGACCAGTTCACAGGAGGAATGATTACTGCCACCAATAACTCTTTTAATGTATTAATGTACATATGACACACTTGAACAAATGTGAACCTTTCCTGTAAATTACATAAACCTACTAAGCTACCAGATATAGTAAGAAGAAGGTCATGTAATACATGAAATATTGAAGTCCAACAAGTCTGATTTGATATTGATCCTCTAATTCCAGACTTAACTGAGATTAGCAGCCTGTTATTGATGTGTGTTGACATGAATAGGTGTATGAATGTTGTGGTGACATTTGGATGATGTCTGTAGAAGGCTGACATTATGATTATCCACAATAACACAATGACCAAATCACTCTACTCATTTTAGGGAAAAGCTCATTGATTACAACATAGAAATGTTGAGCAACACATTTTAAACCTGAACACATCTGATTGGATTATAAAGTGATTTTTATCTTCATCATTTATTCTTTATTCAGATTGAGGTACTGCAGGTTGTCAGAGACCAGCTGTGCTTCTCTGGTCTCAGCTCTGAAGTCCAACCCCTCCCATCTGAGAGAGCTGAAGCTGACTTACAACAAGCTGAAGGATTCAGGAGTGACGCTGCTGTGTGGTTTTCTGGAGAGTCCAGAATGTAGACTGGAGACTCTGAGGTCAGACGCCATTTTTTACTTCTGTTCTGAGATTAATATGATGTGAAAGTTGTGGTGACAGTAAACTGCAGATATAAGGCTGATATTATACTGATCCACACGGAGTATCTTAATGCAAAAGTACATTTTCTTCTTCAGTGGTTTAGTCCATTGACTGTGGCAGAGCAATGTTGAGCTACATATTTAGAAACTTAAAGGCAGGGTTGATGATGTTCTCCAGTATCCACTATTTTTTATATTGGTTGAAATGGTCTTTACACCCTGACAGCGATCCATTACTGATGAGCTCTGAAAAAGGACTGGAAAAGAGCTGTCATCTGTAGCTGCTGTAATCCTGTAAAAACGTCTACCAATCACTGCCTCCCGGTCCGCTTGGAAAGAACCAATCAGATGCCTCACTGCTCGTACTCTACCCTTGGCGTGCATCAGCCTGAACTCGAAGCGCGTCACCGCTGCACGTTTATTGGAGAATGGAAGAGAAAACTCAGCCCTGCAGTAGCACTGCCGCGGTTACTTGTCATAAGGTAGCTTTTTGAGTTGAGGTCCTCTCTCCGCTCTGTGTCTGTGAAGTAGTTACAATTCGGCGGTGCTCGTGCATGGGTGTGGGGGGGCGTTGCCTT
>CAKALG010045899.1:2049-22930 GCA_916700815.1 Helicolenus hilgendorfi
GTGGATGGTTTGGTGCTAAGATATAGTTGTGTGTCGTCAGCATATGAGTGAAAACTGAGACCGTGGTGGCGGATGATCTGACCAAGGGGGAGCATGTAGATGGTGAAGAGGAGGGGTCCCAGTATAGTATATATGCTTGTTGCTATGGTAACCGGACATTATTCTTTGATACACATTACCAATAAATGAACTGTAATTATAAAAGCAACGAGCGGCCTCAGGATCACTTTGTACAGCACAACAGACAACTAAAGGTACCATCTTCAGCGAAAAGCGCGTCAGTCCAGGGCTAATCACCTCAGGAGCTAAAGTAGTAGACTTAGCTCCTACACATATATTTCTGCAGCACTGCAGGACACACAGGATCTGTCTTATCAAAGTGTATTAATGAATGTAGTATTCATGTATAGATACAAATAAACATGCTTTGTTGCTGAATGGTGCTGAATAAAGCAGGAATTGGTATATAGGATAATAAATCTAAAATCAAAGGGGTCATCTAAAAAGGTGAAATAATCCTTATGTTTGTAATATGTGCAGTAGGGCTGTGTATTGGCAAGAATATGACAATACTATTATATGATGATACAGGGGAACAATTCAATATATTGCGATACTGTAAGCAGGGCAATATATTGTGTGTGTGTTTTTTTTTTTTTTTTAAATCTAATCTTAGGAAAACTCATAGTATAAAGAACACAGGAGAAATACACCATTTTAGTATAGGCAAAAATAACACATGGTTTTTGCCCAAAATCTGCATATGATTAACATTAAGTGGGCATGTCTGTACAGGGGAGACTTGTTGGTACCCATAAAACACATTTTCACTCACATATCTTGAGGTCAGAGGTCAAGGGAACCCTTTGAAAATGGCCATGCCTGTTTTTCCTCACCGAAATTTAGCCCAAGTTTGGAGCGTTATTTAACCTCCTTTGCAACAAGCTAGTATGACATGATTGGTACTAGTGGTTTCCCTGGGTTTCTTATGATGCCAGTATCTTCACTCTAGCTTTAAAAATGAGCCTGCTACAACCTCCGAAAGATCGAATAGCGTCGGATTTTTAAAAGGTTAATTAAAAATTGATCCAACGTTTTGAAGAATCGATACAATATCACAACACATAATATCATAATATGTGCAGCTGTGTTAACAATCCATCTTGCATTTTGCTCCTGTGTGATTTGATATTCACTGAAAATATTTCAGGAGTCAGTGGCTCAGTTTATGGCAAGTTGTGACTGTGTAGACTTCAGTGCATCTACGTAACCACTCATTTCTTTTCTCTCTAAGATACCTTGTTGAACAAAGAGACGTGGACCTCAAAGTAAGAGATAAATGGGACAGCACCCCTTTGTAAGTACAATTTAGGCATGTAGTCTACTTCTCTGACTGACACATCGTTATCCAAACAAATTGAAATGTGAACGCTCTTGTTCTTCAGGTATTATGCTTGCCTCTGTGGTCATGAGAAGCTGGTCCAGTACCTGTTGGACAATGGTAAGATTGTTTGTTCAGTAATGCAAACTAAATTGTAAAACTACTATAGTGTAATGTCAGTGCACTATAATCACACTGAAAAGTTCTGTAGTATAATCATATATATTTTGCTCAGGGCTGTCAATTGATTCAAATATTTAATCGTGATTAATTGCATGATTGTCCATGATTGATCGCAAATTAATCACATATTTTTTATCTGCTCAAAATGCACCTAAAAGGGAGGTTTGTTAAGTATTTAATACTCTTATCAACATGGGAGTGGTCAAATATGCTTTATTCATATGTATGTATATATTTATTATTGGAAATCAAATAACAACACAAAACAATGACAAATATTGTCCAGAAACCCTCACAGGTACTGCATTTTGCATAAAATATATGCTCAAATCATAACATGGCAAACTGCAGCCCAACAGACAACAACAGCTGTCAGTGTGTCAGTGTGCTGACTTGACTATGACTTGCCCCAAACTGCATGTGATTATCATAAAACAGGCATGTCTGTAAAGGGGAGACTCGTGTGTAGCCATAGAACCAATTTCCATTCACATATCTTGAGGTCAGAAGTCCCCTTTGAAAATGGTCATGACAGTTTTTCCTCGCCAAAATTTAGCGTAAGTTTGGAGTGTTATTTAGCCTACTTTGCGACAAGCTAGTATGACATGGTTGGCACCAATGGATTCCGTAGGTTTTCTAGTTTCATGTGATACCATACCATCTTCACTGTAGCTTTAAAACTGAGCCCGCTACAAACTCCAAAAGATCAATTGCGTTAATGTGTCAAAGAAATTAGTGGCATTAAAACAAATTTGCGTGAACGCGTTATTATCGCCTTAACTCTGACAGCCCTAATTTTTTCTTCTTTGCTTTGCTTTCAGGTGCCAAGTGTGAAGCCAACACGTTTGACGGCGAGAGGTGTATGTACGGCTGTCTGAACGAATCTGTTCGACGCCTGCTCAAAGATTATAAGTGCATCAGTGTCCGTGCCATGCAGCGGGTTGATTTTAACTACTTTCTGCACATGTAAGTTCATGTGAATTATCGAATTCCTCTACAGAGCAGGAGACAGTGCATTTCATTCTCCTCAGCTGTTTTAGTAGTTTACAATAAGAAGAATGAACTGAAAAAGCACAGTATAGTTCATTTAGTTTGTTTATAATCCTGCTTTCCTCCTTTTGCTTTAGGTTACTGGAGCAGGGTCAACACAGCGACGTCAAGTTCCAGGTCCATGGACAAATATTTACGGCCCACCGATGCATTCTCAGTGCACGCTCAGAGTACTTCACTGATATGTTTGAGACCAAATGGAAAGGGAAGAACGTGATCACCCTCAAACACCCTTTGGTAGGTCAAAATATATATTCTGGTTGATTAATTCTGTGTTGCTGCGTGGTGTTGTTATTATTAGATGGTAATATACAATATTGGATAAAAGCGGTTTTGATTTCAGATCAACCCTGCAGCCTTTGGAGCCATCCTGCAATATTGCTATACAGGTGAGCTGCAAGTTTTCAGGCTTCTACATAGAGTGGTACAGGAATGATGGTGCCTTCAAATGGCCCCCCTGTTGTGGTATTACAACCTCGTAAGTGTAAAGTTTCTGAAAGCTACGAGTTCACGACTTGTGACGTGTTTGTTAACGTTGTCAGAAATGGTGGAGGCTTTGGAAGTTCCTTTTTCAGTACATAAGAAGTTGATTTATTGTAATTTTAGTCGTATTTCGTTTTTCTTTGTAATTTTATAATATGTCTGAAGAAAATATTGATATTCCCAACTGCCTCATCTTTTTCCTCTGTCATTATGCTTTTGCATTTCCTGCATTATGTTACCCACCTGCTAAACCATTAGCCTCTGTGGCTTCTAGACACCGACAGTAACGTTAATATTGCCGTTGCTTAGCAGCAACTTAACCACTTGAACGCCACGCATATCGTGTACACGACTTCCCATGTTGTAAACACGAGCTCACAAGTTTCATTTGAAGGCACCATGAGTCCTAAAACTCAGAAATGAGTTAGCATTTTAACACTTACGGTTCCCTCGTCTGGAAGTCAATGTTCTTTTTTAATGGGTTTTAGTTGGATGCCTGAAATAAGGTCTGCGGTTAACACAAGCTGAAGATATTTTAACGTTTTGTTTTACGATATAAAATACATCAATAAATATCCCACTCGTGAGTTTGGAAGCCTTTACGTGTCTTCAAAAAGGCGGTTGCTAACAAGTGGCTAAATAAGACTACTAAAGTCATCACACCGACTCGTCCGCCTTTACAGCCTCGTTGTGTATACTCGCGTTCACGCGACCGTGGTGTAGTTCATTTATAGCCTTCCGTTAGCTTTTTACTCTGGCGATTGCATTCACACTTTAATAATCATATAAACGGTGTTCATTTGTGGAGATTATCTTGCTGAACAAATTGTGTAAGTAACATAAATGTTTGTTTGCCACAGAGTTTATTTTCTGCAATAATCCAAAAGCCAATGGAAAAATCCTATTGGCTTTTTGTCGAGGGAAACAGGGCGATGCTAGCTTCCTGGTTGGCCTGCAAAAATACACCACCCCTGTAGCATTCTATTGATCACAGTTTTCAGTCTGTACTATTTTTAAATGTTTCAGTAATAAAGATTTATCATTCTGGATTAATTGGAAACCCGATAAAAATAATTTATTTTCATGGCATATACAAATCTTTTTATTTTTATATCTGGACAATACAAATTAAATTATCCAAACTAATCAAATCAGAAAACCAGAAAATAAGTTATAAGGCCTATACGCTGTCTAGTGGGCTTGTTGATTTATTTTCTGGTTTGTTTTGCCAAATAAAGTTTATATATTTTGCTTTTGGTTTCACGATATTATGGAAACATACAACTTTAACTGAATTCATGTTTACTTAAGGCTGTCTTTTTAAGTATAGGTTTAGAGTTTTTCAAGTCTTTCTTAACACAAGAGTCAGGGGCCCATATGAACATTGAAACAGGTTTTTCTTGTTGTAATTAAACCCCCTGTTCACACTGGTTGTTAAGACAGCCCCTCCTAACATGCTTTAAGTAATGGGGGACGAAATCCTCAGTCCTTGTTCTGTGAAAAAATACATTATCTGAAGCTAATGTGAGGCTTCAGCCCTCTGAGTTAGGCAAATCAATCTTCCAACATTACAGTCTTTTTCGTTCCAAATTCCTGCTTTCTGTCACTGTCCCTCCACTGCAGCCCAGCAACACTGTCCAGGAAATACAAAGAGGGAATTTTGCATTAAAAGGATTGTAACTGTGGAACATCCCCATTTAATTTGATTAACTCAGACTGGTCTGTTGGAATGTCATATTAACTTAAACTGAACTACTGGAATATATTTTTGCACGAAACAAGGACTGAAGGGAACTGAATTTTTTTTCAAGGTGACCTTTTAAGTCGTACATCATAAAGAAATTGAATGCAGTCATGTATTATTTGTCCATAACATACAGGCCACCATGCTCTTACTGGTCTATTGAATTAATAAGGTGGGAGTCTAACAGTCCAACTCTTTCATTCTTTTTTTTCTTAATGTTACAGGACGAATGGATGTTGATATAAGCCTTGTGGAGGACTGCAGACGACTTGCTAAACAGTGCAAAATGGAAGGTCTAATAGAGCAGCTGGACAATAAATGCAAACAGCTATATGAATTTGGTAAGGCAGTACTCTTGGTTCACGTTTACGCTGCTAGCATATATAATACACAGCTTTTCAAATAGTCTCAAAATGCCAAAACACATTTTAAGTGTAGTGGCTCATTAAAGGGTACATGTGCTGATTTTCAGGTTCATACTTGTATTTTGGGTTTCTACTAGAACATGTTTACATGCTTTAATGTTCAAAAATACCATCTGTTTGAATATAGCTGTATTCTGTCTGAAACGCTTCATTTTAGCGCCTGTCTCTTTAAAACCCCCTCCTGAAAAAGGCCTGTAAATCACAAGGTAGCCACGCCCTAAAGCATACCCTACTTTATCGTCTATTTTACTCTAAATGGGACCATAATTTAATAAAATGAACATCATACTGTATTGAAGAAGACTTGAGACTAGCAATTGAGACCACAAACTCATGTTTACAATGTTAACTGAGGTAATAAATCAAGTGAGAAATATAGGCTCATTTTCTCATAGACTTCTATATAATTTGACTTCTTTTTGCAACCAGAGGAGTCGCCCCCTGCTGGCTGTTAGAAAGAATGCAAGTTTTGGGCACTTCCACATTGACTTCAGTTTTCAGACCTGGAGGTAGCCCTCTGGTTGAATCACATTTTTTCTGATCTAGGCAGCCTCACAAACAACTGACTGGGTTGTCTTATTTCACAGTTTGTGGGTTGGCAGGCACTCCAGATATCCAAATGCATGTGCAGAAGCACTGAAAAAGATGATATGTCCCTTTTAAACTCTTGACGCTTTTTTCCTGAAGCTTCGATAGACTTTTTTTTTCCACATGAGTGATGTCTGTCTTGTTTAACTTTTTTCTTTCCTGAAGTGTCCAACAAGCCAGGAATCTGTGTAAAGGTTCTCAGCCTGGAGCCTCACGGCTGTCAACTTCAGGAGGAGATGGCTCAGTTAGCAGACTGTGCACTTCCCATTGCACTAAGAGTAAGGACATGATGGCAAGAAAACACTATAGCTGCAACTTTAACATTTTAGTGAGCCATTTTGACTTCCTGTTGATTCTCCCCAGGTTGGATTTGGTGAACTTCCCTTTAACAGAGTCGACCGCTTCCCTACTTATCCTGACATCTGCTTCAGAGTCAACGGGTTCGACTTCTTGTGCCATAAGGTACGAACCACAAAGCTCACACAACATTCCCCAGTCACATTACAGTTTCCGACCCCCCGTTGCTCAAATGAATATAAGAGTTTTAATGTGTGTGTGTGTGCCTCTAGGCGTTTTTCTGCGGACGTAGTGATTATTTTAAAGCCTTGCTGGAGGACCACTTCAGTGAGGGAGAGCAGCTGCAGTCCCAGCCCAGCACCCCAGTGATTACTTTACACAATATTTCCCAAGAAATATTCATCCACGTCATGTATTACATCTACACTGATGACACAGAGGTTAGTGCACAATTTCTGTCTGAGATTATTTTGTGGAATTGATAAACTTGTCAACGATTTCTTGTGAGTTTACCATCCGAGGAGTCATAAAAGACAATGAAACAGAAGCTCCACCTCTTAAGGACCAGTTTGTTGCTGTCAAACTGGTTTCCTACTGTTAGGTATGAGCCTGTAAAAAAGAAAAAATGTGTGTGCGTACAAGGGTTTCACAAATATGCAGTTTAACTGCTGATTTGTTTTTTAAAAATGATCCTAAAATGATTGGATTATACTAACTTTACTAACTATGAGCTCTTTCTATTGTATTTCATATTAAAATTGTACTATATTTACATTTTTAAACTTAAAGGAGCTGTAATCAATATTTTTATATTAACAATGGATCAAATAACTACTTGTGTGTGAATGCATTCGCATGAGTAATGAGCACACACCTAACTCTATAGTTCCCTTCAGCTCTACGGAAAAAGTTAGCGACTAGCTGGTGAACAAAGTGGAGCATTTAGCAGCTAAAGAGCCAAATATTTCCTTCAGGGGTTGGGAGAGACCAAAGCATAGCAAAAAGCAGGGTGAAAATTGACTTGTATTCATCAGGTGACCAGAAACACAACTTTAAATGAATGCTAATTTTGCTCCATGTCTGCTGGATGTATAAGTAAGTGACTTATTGCCAACAGATTTGCCATAATAATTTAAATATGTCAATGTTGTGTTTACAGCTTTTTTCCTCAGTTTTTGCTGGTTTGAAATTAAAAAAATTCCAATAACCTGACAGGTTTGCATCCTTGACTTCTGTAACATCCTAAATATTAAAACTATATATTGGGTGGGAATAAAAAGTACTGAAAATATAACCAGTGATTGCAAACAACACAACAATGCTAATGTTACTTGAGTGCTCATCATTATTATCTGACAGCTGACTGAATATTTTTTTATTTCCAGCTGATAACGGATGTCGTGTTTGACGTGCTGTGCGTGGCCGACATGTATCTTCTGCCGGGGCTGAAGCGTCTTTGCGGGAAGTCGCTCGCTAAGACTATATGTGAGGACAACGTTCTGTACATGTGGAAGATGGCAAAGCTTTTCCGTCTCTCTCGGCTGGAGGATACCTGCACGGAGTTCATGGCCAAGATCATTGAGCGGGTGGGTTGTCCGTTTCTCTGTGTTGACACTGGAGGGGGCTTTATTTTGGCTGGATAACAAGACAGTGTCTGGGATATCGCAGCTGATGGCGGAAGTGTACACAGCACTTCATGCCTGTATGTTGAATATGAAGCTGGAGCCAGCATGCGTTTAGTTTAGCTTAGCATAAAGACTGGGAACAGGGGAAAAGTGACTGCTCCTGGCCAAGACTAGTTCAGCACGAAACTCCATGAGTGGTATCGATCTTCTCATCTAACTCTTGGCAAGATAGTGAATAAGCGTTTTTCCCAAAATGCCAAACTATTCCTTTAAAGTGCTCCCATAAAAGTAATTGACTTATAAAAAAATACTAAAAGTACCCATGTACATCTATCATCGCCATTATACCAAAAGTCACAGGAAAGGCAGACCAATGAGGCCATATAATAATACTTTTTGTTGTTGTGTGTGGGAGCCGAGGTTTACGTTCTGGATGTTGTGGTCAGCCATGCTCAGCTTCCCCCTCAGGATAAATTCACACGTGTCTAACCTTTCTGTCACAGCTTGTGGAGCAGCCAGAGTTTGCAGAGATCATCAAAGAGGACGCTGCGTCTGTGGAAGACCGACAAGAGACAGACTCCGTCCCCATGGTGGACGAAATCCGCTACCACATCGCCGGCAACGTGCAGACGTACAGCGCAATAGAGGAGGCCAATCAGAAACTGGACGCCTTGGAGGAGCTGCTCTCCAGCATCAATATTTACTGCTGAAGGGTCAACAGGTTGTGGCTCGTGGCTGCAGAGCTTGAGGTTTTTAAGTTAGATGTTTGGGAAGGGATATGGTGGTGGAAACATAGCAAGAGAAAACATGTGTCTGGATGTTTTTAGGTTTTATTTTAGTTATAGTATATTGTACAGAATATATATTTTCAAAGGATGATATTCAGAGAAAGCTCTTTAAGGTGCAGTCAGCGATTCTGTAGAAAGATTGTTGATATTTGAACTCAACACCCAAAGAAATACTTTACTTTAGATCTACCGTCCCTCTCGCTCCCACTGCCTTTCTCTTTATACATCCATGGCCTTTCCCTTGCTCTGTGCATAATTGCTGATAATGTTGCTGATTGGCTTGACTAGTGTTGCGTAGCCACTTTGTTTGTTTGTATTTTTTTTACACACAGAACAGACGGCTAGTGGACCGTGAGGAGATTCTCACTGAATTTGACAGAAAGAGTATTGGATTAGAATCGCTGACTGCGCTTTTAAATGATTCTTTGAGTAAGATATATCAAAAGGTGTTTGGTATCAAGTACCAAGTTCTGCATAATGGGTTTTGAGAAAATTGTGTATGATATATTTACACATGCATGGATTTATTTTAGGCATTATTTGTAGCTGATAGAATTTAGACTAGCTGGTTAATTAGCTCTTTTAAAATGCACTTTGGCTCCGACAAAGTTCTTCACCAGCTCTCATATCGAACTCCAAGAAATTGTATTTTTATGCTCTAAGACAGCCAAATGACTGCATACCATGCACTGACACGCACTTGATAACTATGGGTAATAAGACGAACAGTGCAGTATGAGTTCACTTCATTCATCCAGCAAATATTTTTAACCTCTAAATCCTCATTTTAAGTTACAAAGAGTATAGTTTTATGATGTATTTCATGCGCAGAAGCATGTAACTTTTATTTTGGATTTCATTGGATCTGGCGGCTGAACTTTACCACACTATACGACCTGTGGAATTGCTCCAGTGTGTCACTTATTATTATTATTACACTTATTCCCCTCTAACATATTCCTGCTAGGGCTGGGCAATATGACAATATATATCGTCAAAACAATATAAAAAGGTCTATCGTATACATTTTCTATAATGTTTCTATTGCGATATAGGCTAGGCCTATATTTATTTATTTTTTCTCTATAGTTTCAGTTAAAATGTTAAGTTCATTTTGCACTGAAGTTCTTAAAATGAGAAAATATTAAGTACTTTTCATTTGTCAAGTATTTAATTCATACAGGAGAATACAAAAATAGGCTTCACCATGTGGTTATTTCATATTGACGATTTATTTATTGAATTACCAGAAAACCAGCTATATCATGCTATATATTGTTATCGAGATATGAAATCACCTATATCGTGATAGAAGATTTTGGCCATATCGCCCAGCTCTAATTCCTGCCCTTTGTTTTAAACCGTAAATAGAAAGACTAAGTTCCTGCTGCCTTGTATGATAACAAACCTCTCTTGCCCAGTGTGTGCACAAGAACATAAATCTGTTACTAAAATGTTTGCATGTAAAATCCACCATCAACACAGGGAAAGTTTGGTTTTCAAAATGGTGATATCCATTTCTCAGTCTCACCCTGCTATTATAAAAGTGGATAAATAACTGCTCTTGGTTTTGGCAATTAAACGTGGTCTTGCAAACACATTGAATTGGTTTTACTTACAGAATTCATCTTTTTTTTGGCAATGTGATTCTGTCCATCACTTTGGTCCAGACTGAAATATCTCAACAACTATTAGATGGATTGCCATGAAATTTGTTGCAGACATTCATGCTTCTGACAGGATGATCATCTGACTTTTCATCTAGCGCCATCATCTGTTCAAAATTGCATTTTGTCCAACACTTTGGGTTAATGACCAAATATCTGCAAAACTAGTGATATTAGTTTCCACCTCAACTGTACTGGTACCCTGAAAAGGTCCAGTGAATGGGCCCTCTCCAAATCTGCTTTACTCATATCAACACCTGCTCTCTCTCTCCAACTAAACACATAAACTGAGAGAGACTTACACAGTGAAAGAGGTTACATTGGCATAGGTACACACAAACCATAATTATCTATAATAATAATAACACAAATAGATGTGTAAATGACATTGTAATTATTATTATTGCAGAACTCTTTGACACATATTTCTCAGTAGAAAATGCAATTTCTTACCTCATGGCTTCATTTTGAACTCTTATACAGACATCTTCCTTTCTGTCTTTCTAGATGCAAAGTCCTTTTGGGTGTCCACAGAAGGAGGTATAAATACATTACATACAACCACATTATAGTTGTGTGTGTGTTGCAAACCATTTATTATGTTTATATACCATATATAAATGCTCAAGTGTTGAAATGTAGCTACCGCTGTACTTTATGTTTTGTTAATAAGCAATTATTAGAATGCTGACATGTTAAACTAAGATGGTGAACATGGTTAAACAATACACCTGTTTATTATCAGCATGTTAGCTCAGTCATTGTAGTATTGCATTTGGCTCAAAGTACAGCCTCATAGAGGTCTGCTAGCATGGCTGACAAACTCTTGTGCTTTCCGTTTCTTTAAGCAATATTTTACTTTTCCAGAAAACAATTTGATACGCTAATACAGCTGTGGCTGAGTTTGCAACTGTCCAGTTCAATACTATAAGTTTACAGCATTTATCCAGAGTGGAATAAAAATGGGAATTCGCTTTTCTCCACCCTTTCTTTTATTTAAATAAAATGCAGATAGAGTTGTGTGAATCAAAGGAACTCTTTCCATGAATGTACATTTTAAGATCAAGTTTAAGAAGAATCCTGAAGATGGCGCCATTTCTCAGTTTATCGTCCCCGAGGTTGTGGTGACTCAAATCAGAAACACACTTCTTCATGCACTGTGAGAAACAAATTAATCCATCAACCAGGTCTCTCAATTCATGGGAACATTTTCTCAATGGGTGTGTTTGACAGTTGTACATTTTTCAAATCACTCATTCATCACGAGTCCACAAAGGTGTGAAAAAGGGCAGTAAATAGTGAGGCGCCGTAACATGTTAGAAGTGATTTAAATGTGTGTGCAGTCAGTGTACTTGCCCTATGGTTTATAAGTGGCATCGCTGTTTGCTCCATCGCTCTCGTTTCAAAGAGTCTTGGAGGTGAAGACAAAGCTGTACGTCACCTTAATGGAGCCCCGAGGTTCAGAACAGTGGGGTGAGCTCAAATCCCAACAGGGAGTACACTGTGATGCACAGCGGCTGTTAAAATACATTAAAGTGCAGTTCAACTGAAACACTAAGGCCATCCGTTAGACAACAAAACAAAACCCTTGGCTTCTGGCCCAGCGTCTTGAAGACTTACATGTTAAAAAGGACAAGAATAAACAAGACAGTAAGTTATTACCTCAACTAGCTTCCTTTGTAAATGTTTAATAGTTGCTAAGCAACTCGGTGTGGTTTTGGTCTTGGGTGGGAATGTCCAGTTTATTATGTTTCCGATGGACGTCACACTGCTCGGACAAATGGATATTTATGCCGTGTACAGGAAAGATATATTATATTTCTCGTCACTTTATTCGATTTCCATGGAGACTGTGTTTACGAGTCAATCCAGCGTCTCTATGAGAGCAGCTTGGTGCCTCAGTTTGTTCCCATTCAGCGTCTCTACACCTCTACATTGGCCTCAAGTCAGAGCAGGACACAGTGGAGCCGGAAAACTGTGAGCTTGGATTTTAATTAGTGGAAAGCAATACTTGGTCAGTTAAATTTTACTTTGAAATGTTGGTTTACGTGAAGGACATGTTAGCAGCATTGCTCTAAGGATGGTCCAGACTGAAATATCTCAACAACTACTGGACAGATTGGGATGAAATGTTGTACAGACATTCATGGTCCCCAGAGGATGAAGAGTATTTACTTTGGTGATCCTTTGATTTAACCTCGATTGCCACCAGCAGGTTGAAATCTTCGGCTTTTATTGAAATATTTCTACAAGTATTTTATGGATTGACATGAATTTGGTTTATATATTCAGGTTACCCAGAGGATGAACCTGAGTGACTTTGATGATCGCCTGACTTTCCTATAGTGCTACCAGCAGGCCAAAGTTTTCACGTATGTACTTGGAACGTATGTACGATGGAATGGCAACTAAATTTAGTACAAACATTCATGGTCCCCAGAGGATGAAGCCTGATTACTTTGGTGATGCACTGACTTTTTGTTGAGCACCACCACGAGGTTCACATTTGTAGTTTGAAATGAAATGTTTCAACTATTGGATGGATTGCCATAAAATTTGGTACACGCAATCACGTCCCCCTCATTACTTTGAAGATCCTCTGACATTTCATCCAACGGCATCATCAGGTAACATTTTTTATTTGTCTAATACGACCAAATACCTGCAAAACCAACGTCATTCCCATCATCCTCAGCGGTAGTCCGTGTTTAGTACTAATCAGCCAATGTTAGCATGCTAACATGCTAAACTAAGATGTTTTAGCATTTAGTTAAAAGAACCACTGTAATGCAAGCATGGCTGTAAACTCTTGGTCTCGTTTTTCGACCTTGACTGCACAACTCTCTTGTTGTCAGTAACGTGAGACCAAGTCTTCTGGTCAGTTTGTTTTCTTGGCACAGTGGCAAAAACATTCTTTGCCGCCTGTCAAGCAAATCAGATTATCTCTTTGCCCTGCCGGATACTATTTTTTTGAATAGTTTACAAGTAAAGTTTACTTTTGTGACTCATAAGAAAGGAGTTACATTACTGTCAGTTGTTGTTTTTAATATGAATTGTCATTGTCACCCGTCATGAAACCAAACTCTAATGTTACCTATGCTATGTATCATTATGTTACATATTTTGATGTCACACACCTGTATTTCAAATTGTCATTTCTTTTTCAAATGGCTTGCAACATACTGGCACGCGTACAGTTTGAATATCCTCAGCATCTTTTACAGACACTGACATCTGAGTTATGAATCATATTTCAGTCATATGTGCAGTCCTTGAAAAAATAAATTGTTTGCACTGATGATTTCCATGTTTTTTTTGCAGAAAAAACTAAACAAAATCTTGATGGGAGCAGCAAAGGGTAAAATCTCTTGGCTCTTGACTCATGCCAGGAGTGACTCATTGAGACTTCACTGAGACATTTGTCTCCTCATACTGGAATCTGCAAGGGCAAAAATATACCGGTCATGTGGAAGCAGCTCTGTTTTCTGCTTTAACCTCCTAACAATAAAGGTTATTATCTGTCGGCGTTGGTTTGAATCCTGGATGTGCACTGTAATAAATACATGGTTTGGTTCTAGTTATTTTTTCCTTGTTCTTTTGAGCCATTTAGTTTCCCTTTACACCTAAGATATCTCTGGTCCTCCAGTCTAACTTGTTTTGGTGGTTTCCTTCATTCAGATTTTTGTGTTATTAGAAAGTTTTACTTCAGTGGTATATGAATGACGTGTACAGGACACGCGGGACTGTATCACTCATACCATCTGTCTGACTGTCTTTCCTGGAACAAACACCATCATCTCAACCATGACGTTCTTCTATATGCGGCTCACACATAGGATTCATTACATTTGCAACAGATGGAGAAGACTGCAGGTGGTCCAACATAAAGCTGATAACATGTGTTGCAAGTAAGATGTGTGTGTAGTGGTTTTTATTCACTTGTATTTCCATTTTATGCTTATACTGCACTGCTTTTCAGAGGTAAATATTGAACTTTTTACCCTACTACATTTATTTAACATCTATTACTAGTTATCGCAGCAGTTGTGAGAGAAGCATTGAGATATTTCAAAAAGTAGCAATAAAACAGTGTAGGAATACTCATAAGTACAAGTCCTGTATTAAAAGATCTTGCTTTTGTACATACATATTATCAGCAAAATGTACATAAAGTGTCAAAAGTAAAAGTTCTCATTATGCATAAAAATGCCCCTGTGAGTGATGTATCACTCTATATATCATATTATTGTTGTTGAATTAGCAGTCTTTTAATGTTGCTGGTGGAGGTTAAGCTAGTTTAAGCTAATTTACATATTGTGGGGTAATTTAATCTGTTGTATTGTATTGTATTTTATATACATATACTTTGTGTATAAATCTGCAGAGCAATAGCTAAATGAAACAAATAATATAATAACAATAAAAACTACAACATTCTTCTCAGAAATGTAGTGGACTACAGGTTTTAAGTAGCATAACATTTAAATACGAGTAAAGTGGCAGTACCTCAAAAACTTTACTTATAAGTACAGTACTTGAGTAAATATACTTAGTTGCATTTCACCACTGCTTTGCACATTACAATTGTACTGTACATTCAAAAGCAATGATGAGGTTTATAAAATATGATGCATTGCTGTAGATTAAACACCCCAACAGTATATAAAGTAGGTACAATTATCTCCACCTACAACAGCTGCACATTTAAAGTGCTGCTTACACATTAATGCATCTGTAATAATAACAAAATAATATAATATATGATATACTCCATAACAAGTACTTTTACTTTGATTTCTTTAAGTACATTTTGCCAATTATACTTATTTACTTTTAAGATTTTGACTTGTAGTTCAAGTTCAAGTAACTATATTTGCAATTTGCACACACAGCACTTGTTCTCTGAATCACTTAAATGAAAAAAAGGGCTGTAAGCGGAAGGTTGCATAACAAGGAAATGAGACATGTTCTAGTTACTTAGACAAATAAACACAGTGAACATATGATTCACATTGAGTACATCACATTGAGTAATCTACAATCTCTTGTCCTTATAGGTGCGTATACTAAATTTCTACTATATCAAGTTTAACTACGACATCAGTCTGAAAGGCATAACAACTGTGTTGTGTTCTGTGATGGACAGACAGACGTGCACATTTGCGACCTTGTCCCTGAGTATTGATATGTCCTCCCAGGCGACGGAAGACATAACTCACTGCTGCTGTCGCTGCCAATATCCTAATTTGCCATAGGGATTACCACCTGAGAGAGAGAGAGGGAGAGAGAAGTAAACCTATTAGTATAGACTGACCTGAAAAGCTCTCTCTCCCTCTCCAACTCCCCCACTCCATTTTATGGACTACCACAACACAGTATAGACGTATAGATGCACTATTTTTGGCTGTATGTTCTAGTTTCAGTCCTAGTTTGGCACCACAGAAAGCCTGTGTTTACATTTCAATAGACAGTCTTAGAGACTTAGGACTTAGGCAAGTGTTGTGTGGTCCCAGCCAGCCATTATGTAAGAAATGGCACAGCAAAGACTACACGCGCACTAAATTGAACGATAGGTTCCCGCCAAGAAGATCTCTTTATAGGATTGTCTTGAAATGAGAGGGGCTGAGCAGCCAGTCACTTTCCCCCACATTTCCACCGTCACACCATGCAAATACCAGGCTGGAGATGACTATAAAGTTTTATAAACACTGATCGCAGCTCAGGCTTATCAACCTGGAATTCTGATTATCTCCCTGCTCTGCATGGAGACTCCTCTTGGAAGTGTGTGACAGTCAGATGCTTACACTTAACATAGCCACGGTAATATGGGATTAAGCCTCACAAGCTCTCTTGAAGCATTAGCAGCCAGGACACAGACAAGCAGGCGAGCAGTGGTCTTATTAGTCAGCTTTGTCAAAGAGGGAGTCTGAGAAAGCTGACTAAATATATCTGGGCAATGCGTTTGCAAATAAGAGAAACAATGCATCCAGTGCTGCAGCAGCAGAGCATTCTTTGTGGTTTTATCTCTCCAATTTGTGTCACTTTAGTCTACATCATGTGTCTATCTTGTTTATTTGTTGCAATGTAATGCTCCACGAAAGGTGAGTCACAAGGTTGCCAGTAATGAACTCGGCCAGCTCTGTAGATACAAACAGCGTCTGCATGTGAGGCAGGATTACACCGTTACCATGTGACTGGTCTGCCCTTAGACAGACCTCTAACAAAAGACAGGCTAAATCCATCCAGGACAACAACCTCCGGCTTCAAACCTTTCAAATGTAAACAATCAGGTGAATAGAAAAATCAAACCTGTTGCTATGTTGACATAGCGTGACCTTGAAATAATAAGGCTCTTTCTTCAAGAAGAAGCTGACAGTTTAGTCTTATTTTTAGTACACAAAATATATAAAGCAAGTACTCATTACTGAAGGGAGATATAATATCAGATATTTGGGCACAGACAAGGATTTAGCAGCTTTAAAGTTAGACATGACAACATTTGTTCACATCAAAGATTTTATGTTATTTTATTTTAATTGTATAAGATAATATATCTCATAACGTTTTACTTACAATACAAAAACAAAACAATGGGGAAAAAACAGGAGTATGATAGAGTTAGCATCATATTAGCAATTATCTAACTAGCATGGTGAATTTCCTACATGTACATATTAAAATTTTGACTTTAATTGATTTCACCTCTGAAAAAATCACAGTAACTTCTACTTATTAATAATAACATTAATACTTGAAAACAAACAGGAGCATTAACCTGTGTAATTAACATTGGTGAGCTATCTAGCTAGCATGGTAATACACAAAGTGCAAAACTCTCAAGACAGATGGCTAAAGTTGTGTATGCGTTTTTAAAAATAATAAATCCACAAATAAAAGTATGGCTTTTCCTAAAAGAAAATATTGGAATTGTGAATGAATCATTTTTTTAATTTTGGCGGGTCCAAAATTTATGTTCCGTTTATCTCTGTGGAAGATTGGCTATCTGACGTTTGGTTCCTACGTCTAACAAGACTTCTAACAAGATGTGACATCTAGTGGCTGAATGTTATCAATGTTATAGCAACATTAAGGTTAGGCATTGACCTCAAATAGTTAAGGTTAGACATTGACCTCAAATAGTTAAGGTTAGACAATGACCTCAAATAGTTAAGGTTAGACATTGATCAAACAAAACAAAAAAAAAAACGGCTATCAGCTTAGTTGGCTTTTTTTTTTATCAGTTATCAATATAAAGTCGTCCATAAAATCAAGTTAAAATTCAACAACATTTTATGATCTTTTCAGCTCATTTAAGGTGAGCCACAGAGCAGTGAGGTGACACGGCAAAGAGGTGGAACCTGATTGGTCCTCCTATATACATTCAGGGCTCTGATTGGTGCTTTGCAGATAAAACCTTATAGAGCCATGTTAGAGAATGACTTTGGAGATAAAACCTTTAGGGTCACAAATGCACCATAGTCAAAGTAAACCTACACAAAATGTTGATAACTTCCCACAGAACAATTTCATGTGACTAACAAAAGTTATAATAATTCTAAGCTCACAAAATGGTCTTCACACATAATATGATATGACCTTGTGAGAGTTGTAAAAAATATGTCATAAACAAGACTTTATCATAATGGTTATAATGTTTACTCTGTGACCATGCCAGCTATTGTAACTTGATACAAGTTAGGTAAACCTTTCTCTGCCCTGTGTTTGCTCAGCTACTTTAGATTCAAGGTTGGTTTCTGTCACAGTTACAAACAGTGTGCGTCCAAACTTGCATTTTTTTTTCAGTCACTTTCCTGTTTCCTGGCCGTTTCACCCCCCAGCATCAGAAAGCAGTTGTCCTGCTGACAGAGCTTTTGTTCTCTGCGGGGAGAGACCATCACTGAAACTCAAGGGGACCGGGTGGCTTTGAAACACACTTTGCTTTACAACATTGACATGAAATGTGGCTTCTGAGGCCAATGAGGAAATGTGCAAGTAGAACTAAAACAAACTGTCTGTTCGATTTGAGTGAGTATTTTTCCATAAAATTTCACAATGAAATACTTTTCTTTCTTGCTCAATATATTAAAAAAAAAAAAAAAAAAACTCTGTTTGGTTAACACTACCAATGTTAACCAAACAGAGTTTGGTTAACAAATGTTAGTCAACATGCCTTCATTTCCTGTTTCTGAAATAACATTTAGTCTGCCTTGAAGGACTACTCTATTTGTACAGTCAATACAAATATCACTCTTAACAGCGCATCATGATTTATTTATAACATGATAGACTTAGATCTGTGGTTTGGTATTAATGGACACCATCTTGATATTTTACCTGCATTACATGACATATAAACACGTGGCCATGCCATCTGTTTGTCTGGCATGGCTGATGGGCCGGATTAAGACAATACAGTAAAGTGGCCTATATGCACAAGTCTTGCAGACATAACAAATAATCTACATTCATCTATTTGGCTGCACTTGATTGACACTGCAGATATAGTCTATTGTGAAATATACCGTTAAATGCAAATGTATAAAACAAAAAAACAATTCTGAATTAAATTTAGCATAAAATTATGATACCTCTTTATTATGAGTTACCCTTTATAAATTGTATATAAGTGGTAAGTAATGGCTGTATTAATGGTTTACAAATTGTTTAGTAATGCTTTATAGATCAGTTTCAAACGAGGCTACTAGGTTAAAACTATGAACAACTTTTGGGTTGCCAGGTTGTAAACCCATTTTGACTGGTTAGACCACTTATTTCTAAACAAGCTTAACAGTCTATGGCCACACGAGTGGTTCTGTGAGACTGTACTTAGATACAGTGTGGCTTTGAGGTAAATGCTCACGTCAGCATGCTAACATGCTGATACTTATGGTGCCTTTAAATGAAATTCATGAGCTTGTGTTTACAACATAGGAAGTCATGCACACAATATGCTTACCGTTCAAGTGGTTAAGTCGTGAAGAACACCAGTGCTAAGCAACGGCAATATTAACGTTACTGTCGGCGTCTAGAAGCTACAGAGGCTAACAATTTAGCAGCTAGAAAGTGGGTAACATAATGCAGGAAATGCAAAGGCATAATGACAGAGGAAAAAGATTAGTCAGTTGGGAATATAAACATTTTCCTCAGGCATATTATAAAATTACGAAAAATTAGCTACAATATGCGACTAAAATTACAATATATTCACTTATCATGCACCCAAAAATGAACTTCCAAGGCCTCCGCCATTTCTGACAACGTCAACAAACACATCACACTTATGAGGTTGTGAATATGACCAGAGGGGGCATTCATATAGGTTAACGGGAAACACGACCCCTTTTGAAGGCACCATTAGGCAAGGTGGTGCTTTGAGCTAAATGCTAACGTCAGTATGCTAACATGCTCACAGTGACTATGCTCACATACTGATACTAAACACATTGTACTATGTTCACTATGCTAGATAGATAGATAGATAGATAGATAGTAACTTTATTGATCCCGAGGGAAATTCAAGTTTCCAGCATCACAGTTCCATAGTGCAAAAACATGTTAGTAAAAAGGCAGTAAAAAAAGGTTAGTAGTACAAAGTACAAAATACAAAAAAAAAATATAACAGATATAAAAATACAAGGAGATGAAGAAAACTGTTAGAACTGAATATAGTGCAGGGTAACAGCTGTGATACAGGACTATTAAAAAGTGAATATAGTGCAGAAGAGACTGTTAAAAATGAGTATAGTGCAGGGTAACTCCAGTAGCTTAGTCTATGAAAGTGCACTGTGTGCATTATTATCTGTCCCAGTGTAGCATATTAGCAAGCATGCTATCATTTCTTAATTGACAATGGAACTGTAATTGAATATCTGTTTTGATAATGTCTTTGGGTTTTCTGAATATATTTCTAATGAATGTTATAGGAGAAGAAAAACAATCAAATTAAGAAAGAAAAATAAAATTGCCATCCCTCATGTTGCTAGCATGTCTATAAGGGCTAAGGATCAAGATCATACACTTCAGCTCTTTAGTAATGACTTATTAACATTTAAAACTGCAAACATGATGACTTATTAGAAAGAATATTTGCACTATCTGTTTATATCATGTTTATTTTTCTTTATAGCTTATATTGTATATTGGTAGAATTCAATTTTTTTATTCTTATTTTATTCTAACGTTTTTATCTATTATTTTCTTATTATACTGCTTATTTGCACCAACAAAAACAAAGCAAATTCCTAGTGTACCTCTTACATCTGGCAATAAACACGATTCTGATTCTGATTCTGATTCTGATTCTGAAATTGAAACCCCCAGGAGCATTTATTAATGGATTACCAACTTTTAAAAAATGCATATTTACCAGATAGAACACCTGTCAATGATATTTTCCATAACCTGGCAACCCAAAATCTGTTGTTATTCTTGCTTATATTTGATCTATAAAGCATTTTAAACTATTGCTAAAGCCATTAAGTTCAGCCCATAAGAAAGTGGTATCAAAAATCATTTGCACATTAACTATTTTGGTGTTTTTAAAAAGGATTTTCACCAGCATATATCTGCCATCACATTAACATATCTGCTAAATGTTCACTGCCTGTTTGCTGTCGGAGTGCAGAGTGGAGAGTGAGCCCAGGTGCCTGT
>CAKALG010045901.1:0-16178 GCA_916700815.1 Helicolenus hilgendorfi
TATATGCAATTTGGTTTCGGTAGGTGTTGAGACACGAGTGATTCATGACATCAACAACATTGACACATTTATCTACTAACTATCTAATCACAATGGAAAGTATATTATGTTTTAGTAGTAAATAGAGCTGTCAAAGTTAACGCGATAATAACGCAAATTAGTTTTAATACCACTAATTACCTTAACGCACTTGAGATTTTTCAGTTGTAGGGGGCTCAGTTTTAAAGCTAGAAAATCTAAGGAATCCATTGGTACCAAACATGTCCAAAAAACTGTCATAGCCATTTTCAAAGAGGTCCCCTGACCTCTGACCTCAAGATATGTGAATGTAAATGGGTTCTATGGGTACCCACGAGTCTCCCCTTTACAGACATGCCCACTTTATGATAATCACATGCAGTTTGGGGCAAGTCATAGTCAAGTCAGCACACTGACACACTGACAGCTGTTGTTGCCTGTTGGGCTGCAGTTTGCAATGTTATGATTGAGCATATTTTCTATGCTAAATGTAGTACCTGTGAGGGTTTTGGACAATATTTGTCATTGTTTTGTGTTGTTAATTGATTTCCAATAATAAATATATACATAAAGCAGCATATTTGTCCACGCCCATGTTGATAAGAGTATTAAATACTTGACAAATCTCCCTTTAAGGTACATTTTGAACAGACGAAAAATGAATGTGCGATTAATCGCGATTAACAAGCGACAATCATGTGATTAATTAAGATTAAATATTTGAATCGATTGACAGCCCTAGTAATAAAATAAAGCATTTTGTGATAAATTCTAAACATATTTTTTCTGTATTTGGTTGGCTGTATTTTGCAGTCATCATTTGAAAAAAACATTAGCATGGGCAGAAACTACCAGCATATCCTTTTTGAAACTCAACTAGAAACTTTGCAGACGAGTTTAAGTCAATGTGGTCCTTTTTAATGGAACAAAACACACAGCGATGATTAAAGTAGAGAAACAGTAAACCACCAAAGAATTAGGTCAGTCGCATTTTTCTGTGTGATTTTTAGAAAAAAAAAAAGGCTGTGGTGTCTTTTTGTCTCGGTTGATTTTTTTCTCATTAAGATCATTTGAGGTTGGATGCTTCTCTAGTAAAGTTTTCTGGATCGCAACTCAAATGATTTAGAAATGTGGCTCCCCAGAGGAGCTGAGAGCTGAATGGACCTGCCTTAGCCTGCCAGTACACTGACTGTGTGTGTGCGTGTATGTGTGTGTGTGTGTGTGTGCAGTACAGTTCATATGTAATAGCTGCAACTTACAGAGGATGTACTGTGTGACTGCACGACGTGTAGCTGTCTACTGTACACCAACTAACAACCTGCAGCTTGCTAGACACAGCTTGGCAAAAGAGGGTGCATGTGTGTGTGTGTGTGTGTGCGTGTGTGTGTGTATGTGTGTGTGCGCTAGAAAGAACGAACGAAAGACGAGGAGTGTCTACATATGTTCCAGCACAGATTCCAACCTCATAAATCACTTCAACTGGTGTTCAACAGTCAATCTCAGTCTCTCTCTCTTCTCCTCTCTCTCTCTCTCTCTCTCCGTAGAAACACGCAGTACTTCCTCTGCCAACAGGGAGATTTGTGTTCTGTGTCTCTGTCGTATAGGATTAGAGAAGAGACAGAGAGAACAGAAGGAAGGAGAGAGAGAGAGAGGGAGATGGAGGAGGAAATAGATAGAAAGAGGGATAAAACGGAGGGAGGGAGGAAGCAGAGGAGGGAGGAAAACAAGATGTTTGTCTTTTTCTTGGCAGCATGTGAGCGTGTGCTCTCTCTCTTTTGGCCACCTCTCTTCTTCGACATCATCTCGGTACTTCTCGCTTACTCTGCTTGTATGTGTGTGTGTGCGTGTGTCTTTATCTGTGCTTGTGTGTCCTGATGGTATCCAGATGTGCAGCTACAGCGGGCTGTAAAACTCAGAGTTATTGTCGTAACATTGTTGCTCGCTGCGTGTGCGTGGACGGGTTGGTTGGTTAGTGGGTGTGCGTCGCTTCCTGTCTTCGTCCTAACACTCTATTACCAACCTGATGGAGAGCCAAAATGTGGACTCACACTCTTTTCAAGCACACTTTATACACATGCACAAACTGTATGATCAAACACTAGAGGCCGTTTTCTGGAGTGTAATTGGCTCCATCATATATTGACAGGCTCGTTGCTCCATCTGTGTCCAGGGTAGCCCGGCTCCTGATTCTGTTTGCTCATCTGTGTTGGTAGATTTAAGATAACTGGCGGGGATTTGGAATCAATAGCTCGTTGTCTTTTGTATCACAGCTTTGTCAGAGAGGGGAGACACATTACATGCCAAATAGGGCTGAACGATTCAATATTTTCATTGCAAAATCACAATGTTCACTTTATAGCTATAAACTTAGTCTGCAACTGTCGCCGGTAAATTGACTCAGCTGTAGTTTATAAATGTTAATTCTGCAGTTCTTGTCTGGTTAATATGCTCACTCTCAGCAAGGAACCCCACCATGATTTTTGAGTTTCGAAAACAATAAGGAGTGAGCTGTCTTTTTGCTGTTCATACAGTAAAAGACCGACAGAGTGGCTAGTCATTTTATACATAAACTAGATGTCCTGGTGTGAATGGCAGACGGTGTTCAGAATCTCCTATTTAAACTTTTACAAAAAATAAAAGCTCATCATATTGATTGTGAAGGATACCACTAATTTAATTTATTAATGTATCTGTTTCTCTGTTGATCAGTTGGCAAGTGTACTTACAAGTTGACTTTTCTCTCACTGACCCTGGGAGTGAGTCCTCATCAACAAGCAACCGCATCATTTGATGTATTTCCATTATTGTAGAAGTAACATCTGTATGTGGTTGTTTGGCAGTAGGGATGTCACGATACCAGAAATTTAGTAATTGATACAGTACCAGTGAAATTCCATGATTCTCAATACAAATTTGATACCACGGTAAAAAACAGAAGTAAAACAATAAATCCCGTCGACTTCAACATCCACTCCCTTATCACCGTTTGCATACTGTTTTTTGTTGGGAAGTTAAAAAGGTCATAATTCCCTCTATTCTCTATTTTATATTGCTGTGAAAACATCTCCTTCAAACATCTGTTTTATTCAGGTTTCTCACCAAAAACTACATTTTACAAGAATACATTTAAACACACCATAATATCGTTAAAATTTACCTTTGCCAAATACTCATTTTTACTGAACGCATCATAATGTAAAGCAATGGCGTGTTGAAATCGGCAGGACGAGAGCGATTGAACGTTAGCTGTTAGCAGCCGGTAAGCAGTACAGCCCTGCAGGGAGCTTAACGTTAACTAGCTCATCCTGCCGGTTTCAACACAGATTTGTTGTTCGCAATGTAGCATTATCAGGGAAAAAATATGGTGCGTGCTATCGACGCATCAATCGTGAATTTACTGCGTCCCTGTAGAAAAACGAGTACCGTCACGTTTTCAGAATTTTACCATCGACTTGGTACCGAAGCATCAGTACCCGTGACATCCCTATTGACACAATCATATATTGCAATACTGTGTGGATTACAAATATGAGCCTGCTGTTTAATGTATAAAAAGGGCTCGTAACATAAATCCAAATCACAATATTGGTCAGAAAAATCACAATTAGATATTTTCCTTAAATGGTTCAGTGCCATATGAACCTCAGTGGCAGGAGGCATTATGTTTCCAGGTCGTCTGTCCGTACGTTCCATTCTCGTGAACGTGATATCTCAGGAACGCCTGGAGGGAATTTCTTCAAATTTAGCACAGATGCCAGTCCACCTGGACTCAAGGATGAACTGATTAGAATTTGATCAGCAAAGGTCACTCTGACCTCACAAAACACCTTTTTGGCCATAACTCAAGAATTCCTATGCTAATTGTCTAACAGGGTAAAATGATGAAGCGATGATGTTTTGGACAGACATGGATGTAAACTGCAACCTCACTGGTTGGCGGAGGCATACAACCGCGGCAGGGTAATTCTAGTTTCAAGTCATACCAAGCGTTGTGTTTCCCCTGCATCTTTACGTGGCACCTGCTGATATCTCCCTACAGTCATTTTCTGACTTTCAGAAAAAGCCTTTTGGTGCCTACATTCATGTTCATTATGAAAAAAGAAACTGTTGGTAATGACTAAGAATCCATCACACGAAGCCTTAATGTGGTTTTCTTTCAGTTTCTACTGAGTTTTTTCTGTTTCGCCCAACTCTGCTTACTGGCAACCACCTGATACCTGCAGGAGGAAACGGAAAGTCTCTGCAGTCTGGAAACAATCTCTCAAAAACATTTAGATCCACTGGTGGCATCATTATATATTAACTATACATTGTTAACAGTTCATTTCAATTTAGGTTTGTCACCTTGAAGGCTGGAATTTAAAAAAAAAAAGAGACATTTGCAGCACACAGTTGTGGACAGTTTACAGACAGAGACAATCAGGGAGTCCCTTTCATAATATGTCACACATTCAAGACACACCACCCCCTTGTGTAATGTCTTGAACTGTGAGGGAGGAAGTGGCTCTTCATCACTGATCTCCAAATGAAGTTTTGAACCACTAGAGGGAGCAACGAGCTGTGGCTTCCTGTGCAAACATATAAAACTCATATCCCATGTTTACACCAGTGCACGTCCTGTGTGTGGAAAGAGAGAGAGGATGGAAGATGGAAGCTGTGTCTTTTTCACCCATCACCTCTTTACCGACGCAGTCTGTCCGTTTCCTGTTCAGCATCATATACTCAGGATACTAGAAGCAATGAACACGCAGTCCCAACTGCTTTGGATTTCAGCTGCAGTAAAAACACATTTTGGGGTGTCGTTACATTTAATATTACCTCTTCGGTCTGTGTTGTATTTCTGAGGCACAGCTGCTGTTGGAAATGATCAGTATCTCTCCTTCTGTTTACTCCTCTCCAACCTGTAGTGCCTCTATTGTTTTTATTCGTTTTCTCGCTGTGCAGAGATGAGAGGAACAATATAGCAGGAGGATAAAATAATGAAAGGAAAACAAAAAATCAAATCGGAGCTGTGGACTCCGACCAGAAGCACCTTCGCTCCTCTGCCTCTTCCTCTCTTTCTGTGAATGCTTATCTCCGTCTTTAATGTTCCTCCCCTCCCTCTCTCTCTAACTCCCAACTACCTCGATCACCCCCTGCCTCATCCCATCCCTCTCTCCTCTTTCTCTTTCTCCCTCTCGGTAATGACTAGGTGCTAACTAGCACTTTGAAGGTCTTGGTATTTGCCAGCTGTAGGTGTCTTTAGCGAGTGTACAAGTGTGTGTGTGTCTCATTATGAAGAGTGTGTCGCAGTGTGAGGAGAATAAGTCAGCCCTCGGGCTGTGTCCGGATGAGTGATGGTGTGTGTGTGTGTGTGTGTGTGTGTGTGTGTGTGTGTGTGTGTGTGTGTGTGTGTGTGTGTGTGTGTGTGTGTGTGTGTGTGTGTGTGTGTGTAATATCAAGCTGTTAGCACAAAATCCACTAGCAGTCATTTGTTCACCCTCTCTCCCTGTTTCTTCCTCTCAGCTTCCTCCTTGTTCTCTCTTTCTCTGTATCGCTCTGTGTTTCCTTCTCAAGCAGATTGCTTTCTGCAGGGGTGGCAGAGAAGAAGAGATAGACAGAGAGAAAAAAGATGAGATTCCTTGTCCTTGACTGACCCAGTTCCATTTCTCACTGAAATTGAAAAAGTCTGCTTTGTAGTTCTCTTCAACCGCCGGTTCTTTGACAAGGATTTGTACCTCCGCCAGGGATGTTTTAGTTGGGTTTGTTTGTTTGTTTGTTTGTTTGTTTGTTTGTTTGTTTGTTTGTTTGTCAGCAGGATTACGAAAAAAATACTTGATTTTCGTGAAACTTGGTGGAAGGGGTGTAGCACGGGCCAAGCATGAACCCATTACATTTTGGAGCGGATTGGCCTTGGCAGAGGTCTGCGCTCTCCGAGTGTCCTTCTAGTTGTTATTGGTTCTATGAATTTAATGAAATGTTGCACAGTTTTTATCTTTTTACCTGCTTTAAACATTCCATGTGTCTCTTGGTGCATCAAATAAATCCAAGGTATTGACTTAATAGTTACCACCATCAGATAGAGGTGTGAAATGCTGTGCAATGCCGTGCAATGAATAGCAGCGCGATTCTAGAGACGGGGCGTTGCATTGGCCGCTCCTCATTTGCATAAAGCTGAGTTACTTTATGCACATCACTGGCGTCCGACGCTGCCTCTGAGAAACTCACGATAAACTTTTAAGCTAAGCGTCATCGATCCAAAATAAAGACAGATTCAACAACGGCATGGCTTATTTCTTGCATAAAATGTTTTCAGAAACACATTTGGGTGAATTGTTTTCGTGATATAAGAGAAGAGAGTTTCCAAACGAGCCGCCATGTTGGTTCCAGTTTGAAACCTGGGAAAGCGTTCGTCCAATCAGGTGCCGAGTGCCTCGTGTTTAGTGGCAGCCCATCAAGCATCCAATGCTGGGAAGTGAGGCGATCCCTCGTGATAAAAAACGCACCTGTGGACATGTACCATAAGACAAGGCACTAATGCACTACACTGCAGGAATTAGCCTAGCAGCTAGTGGACTTTAGTTAGTTAGTTACTTCTCCTTACTCATAGCTCTTCTACTATTACATAGTTTAAGTCACTACAGCTCCCGACCGAACAACAGCACAGTTGATTTCAGCCTGCGTGCACGTTTTTTCAGCTCAACATTGTTGAAACAGAGCAGCTGACATTGGTTGTGAGAGCGCCAAGTTAGCAAACCGCAGAGTCTTTGAATACCGATCTAACGCACAGATCGAAGGAGAGGGGAGAAATTAGCGCGACAGGAAATGACAGTAAAACGCAACTCACACTGAGCTGAAATGAAACCAAACTCCTGATTATGTTTCGTCACGTGATGCAGAATCGTCCACGTCCGCATCGCGATGCATCTCACAATCGAGAAATTTCCACACGTCTGCTATCAGACTAGCAATGTAAGTCACATTAAAATGGTACATTTCTCAGATAATACGATTTAACATAATGTGTTTCTTAACGTTTATTATGTCTCATGTGGGTGTTTTAGGGCCTAACAGTAATCGCAATAGGTCACTTCTGTGTCTTATTTACCAGCACATCACTGCAACCATTGAGCACTCCTACATAATACTATAATGTATCGTACAAGTCATTTTCACATATTAGGCCACATGAAGTCTGAAGTTATGGCATTTTATAGTTGATTTAATTGAGTTAAAGCACCTGGCCAGGGCCTATCAGAGGCAATTTTAAAACCTACTATAGTAGCACAACACATAAACAGACTCATTTACTTTAGCAAGCCATAAAACAGGAATTTAAAGGCATTTAAAACCATTAGAGATGAGGAGCTAACGGTTCGTTGAGAATTACGTCATGGACAAAAACTGCAGATTGCAGAGAGACGATGGGTAAAAATAGAGCAATAAGCCTAAATGGAGCTCAGGCCTCCAGATCTGGCCTGCACCGTAGCCTTACCACGCTGCCTGTGGAGGTGTCAGGGCAGAGTGTGATTCTAGGCCAGGTTTCAAACCTGTTGATAGATCTGACTGTTTGGCATCGGCCGTGTGCCATGTGTGATAAGACACATTTTTTGATGTCCAATTAAGGCCTCAGCTAAGGTGACAAGCCAGTTTTTGAAGTGAGATAGGACATGTTTATCCTGTTCTGTCGGTGGATGGAGGGCCGTGTGAAGCACAATGTGAAAACTCCCAACAAAATGGGACGTCAGGTGATATTCCCTAAGCAACCATTTCTCTCTCTCTGATAACGTGAGGGTTATCATACATGGGGCTGTCTGGAGCAAATGGAACAAAGATGAGACATTGATTACACACAAACGCGCTCACACTCCTCGGAGGGTAGCTGATCTGTTCAGTACCTCTTGACAGCTGGAGCATGGCCATCAACACACTGAATTTGTGTGTGCGTGTGTCTTTTCTTTGAGCGTGTTTGTGTGTGGGCCCCACTACAGCAAAAGGACTTTGAGAAAGAGAGAGGGATGAGGGGAGGAATGGCTGGAGAAGGGTTAGAGTATTTGAGATATTGATGTGTTAGGCTCTAACTCCACCCTGAGGGCCTGTCAAGGTGGAAAATGCCAAACAGGCCCCGGGCCGGTCGCACCACTTAGCATCGCTGGAGCCTCAGTGTTGACACGGAAAACAAGCGCACACAAAGTAACAAAGAACTGAACTCCGTGTGATATATTCCAAAATATGGCTAATAATAATAATCCTGACACATAACCTTGTCGAGCTTGCAAACAGCTGGTTTCTCCCTGCTCATTCATTGGTCAGAAGTGCTCTATAGGATTTCAGAGCAACAAGCAAGCCATGGGCAAACTTTTATTTGAATTGAGAATATGAAGCAAATTTTAAAGAGGACCTATTATGCTTATTTTCAGGGGCATACTTTTATTTTAGGTTTCTACTAAAACATGTTGAAATACTTTAATGTTCAAAAAACGCTTTACTTCTCTCATACCAGCTGTGCTGCAGCACCTCTTTTCACCCTCTATCTGAAACGCTCTATTTGAGCTCCTGCCCTGCCCTCCCGAAAAGCCCAGTCTGCTCTGATTGATCAGCTGGCCAACTGTGTTGTGATTGGTCAATCGAACCAAACTCTTTGAACTCAAACTTTAGCTTTACCTCCAACTAGCTTTGTTTGAGGGCGTGTCAAACTAGCCTCTAGGCAGGTGTTATGCAAATGTCTTACTTGGTGACATCACCACGTTACGGAAGAAAAGGCCGGAAGTAAGGTGTTTCGGGCAGTTCATCAGTAGCGTTTCTGTGGGGGAGAGTAACTCGGGCTTTGTAGACCTTTTACATGCACAAAAACTATATAACGCACTAATGGGAAAAAGCACCAAAGCATAATAGGTCCCCTTTAAATAACCAGCTTATCATGTGTGAGCCTAGTAACCTACTTAGACATGCGGTGTGCTTTTTCAATGTCTGTGTATTCCATATACTCTATATAGACCATTTCATCGGAATTGTATTTCTAGGATACAGCTTTGGTCCATGTTTACGTCCTGTTAAAACTGTGAAATGATCTATAAAGATGGATGACATGACAGCTCCCCAAAAGTGAAGCCAAAATCCTCAAACACCTCCAAACCGCGGCTCCAGCCCCCAATCACAACTGCGCAGACTCTGGTTCCAAATAACGTCACCAGCGCGACATGGCAGCGCCCGAATCGGGGACATTTTTGCTTCGTTTTTGTACAGTGGGAGGAAGTCTATGGTGTATATACTTACTTTCCCAGACTCTGTCCGTCTCTTTCTCAATAACAGGTGTAGTAGTGTCTCTCGCCATAAATAATATTATAGCCTTACCGAGCACTGCATACACGCATCTCTACCTCTCAATGCAGCACCTACTCAACAAATTTCTCGTCATTGACACTGCTCAGGGCCAATGTCAGCGTACAGTCAACAGCACTCTCTGCAAAACTCTGAAGGGTTGCACAGTCATGTTGAGGCTTTCATAACGAAATGCTACAGCGCTGTCAGTTCCACAGTAATGATGGTTAAAGGTCACAGTATTGCATTAATTTCAGGCACCATTTATAGCTGGCAGTAGTGCTCTTGATGTGAATTGCTTCCACTAACTGAGTGAAAACCTGGGTGTGTACATGGAGATGGAGCCATCAGAAGACAGACAGAGATGGTGAGGAAGATATCTGAACTGACAGGGTGAAGACGGAGTTGGTTTTTTACCATGCTCTTATCAACTTCAGAGTCCAAATATTTCCATAACCCCCCTGAGGAAAGTTGATGGCTAAATTCATCATCTTCTTTAAGACTGGACTCATTTTGAAACACTACACAGAAGCTTCTTTCTGCGCTCAATATGCTGTGGAAGTATTGTTCATTTGTTTGGCTTGGAGTCCAATATGGCCTCTGCATTTTGATGAGTGGGCCGTAATGAGCTGGCTAGCCTTATCATTTGTCCTTTTGGCTTCAATATGATGGTGAATTTTAAAGATGCCGAACCGCTCACTGGGCTTTGGAGCATATTTTCTTTATTATTATACCATTTTGTTAAATAGATATGAATTTAAAGTTTGGTGTTCTTGATTTGATGATTGAATACTTTGAATGTTTTTAGGAAAACCACTGTAGTAACTCGTGTTTTTGAAACAATTAATACCAACTGTTTATTCCTCAAGCAGACGCAAGTAACTGGATTGTTTTAAACCTGTAGTAGTAGGCAGAATGCTTTTGCATTATTGGGTAAAAATTCCATAATAACCTTTCAGCATATTGTAATTCAAGTGTTCTGAGAGAAAACCGAGCTTCTGCTCCTCCTCATAGCTGTTTTCAGGCTTTAAAAATGTAGCCAATGACGGAAGACTTTAGACAATCACAGGGCATTTCAGAGAGGGAGAGCGTTCCTGTTTGCTGTTCAGGCTTCAGCTCAGCTCTGATTGGTTATTCTCCTCCGGTCTGTGAAATCTTGCAGATGCCATTAGGAGCATTGAATGGTAAATGGACTTGCATTTATATATATATAGTGCTTTTCTAGTTTTCCGACCACTCAAAGCTTAACACTACATGTCAGCATTCATCCATTCAAACACACGTTCATACACTGACAGGTGCCAACTTTGCCCATCAGGATCTAATCTAAATACCCATTCACACACCGATGGCTCAGCCTTTCGGAGCAATTTGGGGTTAAGTGCTTGCTCTATGTGAACGGAGGAGCCGGGGATCGAACCACCGATTGGTGGACGACCGTCTCTACCCCCTTAAGATTTTGGAATTTGGGTGGTGTTCCCCTTTAAGAGGGCTAAATAACAGTTTATTTCAATTCTGTTGCTCACCTTATGTTTCAGTAGCTGTATCATTCTGTGCAAGTGTGCGATCTCGTGCAGGCATGTGTGTGTGTGTGTGTGTGTGTGTAGACCTGTGCTGTAAACGCTGTGTGCATCCAACACCTATGTGCACGTCCTGCTGTGTGTGTGTGTGTGTGTGTGTGGTACGTGTTTCCCTGTGTCTTCCTCTGTGCAGTGTTCACCTTGACCTCTGTGCCCACTCAGTGTTGCTCATTTCCCACTACCATGACCTCTGACAGTAAAACACAGGCGCTCACACGCACGTGCACACGCCCACATATAGCAGGAGAAAAATACACAATTTACCATCTGACTGAGGCCGAGAGAGATGTTCCACTCCACCGAAGACGTGAACCCTTCAACCTCTCTCTCTCTCTCTCTCTCTCTCTCGCTCTCTTTTTCTTTATAAAAAAAAAGGTAAATAAATGCTGTTTACTTCACTTGTCAATACTTGTATTGACAGCACACAGAGGAACAGACAGGCAGGTCACCGGGCGGTTGAATAGGTGGACAAACAGCCAAATTGGGTGACAGGCAGACAAAGTGGTTTGTGAATGTAAAAGTACAGACAATAATTCACTCTGCCTCGTAGGGACATAAGTTAAAAGCTATCAAGAAGAGCTTCTTTTAGGACCCCGGTGGAATTTTAAATATTAAAAACGGCAGTGGTGTGGTGCATGAAAAGTCCCTTCTCTACTTGTGGATTCACCATTCTTTCTCTTTTTCTCTCCTTTCCTCCCCAGCCTCCTCCTCCTCCTCTTCCTCTTCTCCCCTCCGTACTCTTCCCCACTGGGGCTAATTGGGAAGATAAAGTCATTTGGCAAGACACTGTCTCTCTGTGTGTGTGTGTGTGTGTGTGTGTGTGTGTGTGTGTGTGTGTGTGTGTGTGTGTGTGTGTGTGTGTGTGTGTGTGTGTGTGTGTGTGTGTGTGTGTGTGTGTGTGTGTGTGTGTGTGTGTGTGTGTGTGTGTGTGTGTGTGGTGTGTGTGAGGTCATTTCGAGGTGTAATACTCTAAAGTGCCATCCATTATGCAGTTTGGTTTGAATTACACTCCTCCATCTCTTTCTCACTCTTTTTCATCTTTCCGTCACTCTTCTCACTCCTTCTGTTCTTCATCTTCCTCTCCTCGAGTAGGGAAATCGTTCCTGTCCAAGGTCGTTTGGCAATTAAGATGTATTGCCGTTGTGTGTGTGTGTGTGTGTGTGTGTGTGTGTGTGTGTGTGTGTGCGTGTGTGTGTGTGTGTGTGTGTGTATTAGTGCACATCCTCACCCTGTTTAAATCAAAACAATAGCAAACATTTAGCGACGCAGCTGTTGCCATGAATCCAAAATGGGAATTTAGCAAATTAGAGAACAGGTTTCCATGTCAGTGTTAACAGAGAGAAATGTGTTTGTGCATGTTTGTGTCTTTTTTGATTTTGGTTTTAACTTTTTTTACCAACCGCAGTTTATTGCCTGTCAGGTCAGCTTACTGCGTGTGTCTTATTTATATGTGTGCTAGTCTTATTCCTTCCTCTCTGTAGAGCACTCTGTAGGTCTGTTTGCCAAAGAACACTGGTGGTCATTACTAAACCACCAGGGTACAATGGTTCAATCAAATCACCACTGTTTCCCAGCACAGTTTTCAAGAGGAAAGAAAGGAGGGTCATTTGTAAGTTCCATTATTAAAAGTTCTTGTTATTTGAAAAGCATATTGCATTAATATGAAGTGCAGAATTGGCAATAATTCCCCTCAAAACACACAGCGTTGCTTGATAGGAAGCCCTGCTGTGTCCTGAGTCTTCAGGTCATTATCCACCCATTTTTAAATATATACTGTATGTATTCACATAAACCTCACAGTCATTATCTTGTTGCTACAGTAATGCAAGTGGGAGTGGGATTTTAATTATTAATGGCAAACCTCGCTTTGCTTTAGCTATACAGCCTCAGAGCTGTGGCTCTAACAGCACAGCCAATCTAGTATGTAAATGCTCCTATAGTTAGGACATACATTCATGACATTTTGGGGCATCGGGAATCAAAGTAGCCATGTCTCCATCACTAAACTACCCCCTTTATTATGCCGCCGCTGCGACAGCCATGCCCTGAGGCCTTATGTTTTCAGGCTGTTCGTACGTCTATACGTCCATTCATCCGTCCATCCGGACCATTCTCTTGAACGCGATATCGCAGGAACGCCCTGAAGGAATTTCTTCAAATTTGGCACAAACGTCCACTTGGACTCAAGGATGAACGGATTAGATTTTGGTGTTCAAATGTCAAAGGTCAAGGCCACTGTGACTTCACGTCCAATCCCATTCTTGTGACGTCTTAGGGAACGCTCTAATGAAACTTCTTCAAATTTGGCACAAACGTCCACTTGGACTCAAGGATGAACTGATTAGATTTAATGGTCAAAGGTAACTGTGATTTTATGTCTATCCCATTCTCATGAAAGCGATATCTCAGTAACGCCTGGAGGGAATTGTATTACATCGGGCACAAACGTCCACTTGGACTCAAGGATGAACTGATGAGATTTCGGTTGTCAAAGGTCACTGTGACCTCACAAAACACATCTTTGGCCGTAACTCAAGAATTCATACGCTAATTATTTCAATTTCACACAAATGTCCAATAATGATGAAGTGATGACATTTTGGACAGACACGGTTGTAAACTGCAACTTGACTGGTTGGCGGAGGCATACAGCCACAAGGCATTAATTGTAGTTTTAATTCTGAGCCGTAAATCGTTCGTTGATAGATGTGCAATAATCTGGAATTTGTATCTGGATATCTTATCTAAGGTGAAAATGCCTCCGTTTCTGTTGGATGCAGATGAGACTTGAAGAGATATCCCTACTTAGTGAGAAAACACAGTATAGCAGCCCTCAACCATTCATAAATTCCCATTAAAAGGGCATCTGTTTCTCTAATTAAATAGCACAGTTTAGTGTTTTAGGCTGGCAGCGTGACTCAGTTTTCTGGCAGAGTGGGTTTCAACAGTACCTGAAGGGCCATGTGGGTCTGTCTTGTGTGGGAATCAGCCCACTGTACTATTCTCAGATAAACAATAAAAAAGAGACTAAGACAGTTAATAAGACACTTAATACCAGTGGATAAGACTACAGGTATTAAGGATGCACATTATTATAACTCTCTCTCTCTTTTCCTTTGGGCAGTGGGGTGAGTTAAGATTTCAGCGTCCTGGTTTCCACACCAGATTATTTGCAAATTGTGTGTGTGTGTGTGCATGTTAGTGTGTGAGAGTGTGTTAATGTCGACCTACAGGGATTTCCCATAAAGACACACACATACACACAACGCTCATTGCTGCATTTGCACTTCCTCCCTCACTCACACACTCACTTGAACATTCGTATACATTCCCTTTCACACACACACACACGCACACACACACACACACACACTGATGCTGTGCTGGTGCCTTACTGGTCAGTGTGAAGTGGGTCACTGCTCTCCAGACACAAATATAAAAAAAAGTATAATTTTAGATAAGGAGAATAACTTCTAAACCAAACAAAAGCACATGTAGCTTTTTTAATGAAGTAAATGTATTTCATAGAAAAAACATAAACATTATCCATTATGGTGAAGAAAGCAAAATGTTTTTTATTTATAATGGGAATTCAGCTAATTCCTTTTATTTCTATATTGAATATCACACATGAGATCATTGATTAAAATGAAGCAATATCCACTTGTGAGCCCTCATCACAGGTTATGATGACCTTAGTTTGGCATGAGTTGTGAGCAATTAAAGGGAGGCTGGTCGATTTTGAGATTTTGGGCTATTTTGCTTCAATAACATGTCTTCTTTCAGACTAGTGGAAAGAAAACACACATTTAGATGTTCATTTTACTACTTTTTCTTTTTACGTCTGTAGATTTCACCCAAATTCACGAAAAGATAGCATTAGATAACGCCTCATTTGCGTATTCAAACCTAAAATTTCAGAAAACAGTGGCTTAATGTAAATAATCAACTGGGGAACTTTCATGGTGATCATCTATTAGTGTTTTTTTTTTACCCTATTCACCTGGTGTGTCCTATTTAAGGAATTTGTAGGGATTTTTGACGCCTGAGGAGGTGACAGTAAGGTGTAATTCACAAGAAAAAAAGCACAATGTCAGACAAATAAACATCACTTTGTGTTACAGACATGTTTTATTTTCTTTTATATCATCCGGTGACCCCTCAGATTCATCTCAGCTCCCGACGTTCAGGTTGGCAACCGCTGCTTTAGATCAGTAATTCTCAGTTTGCATTCCTTTTCACCCAGCGAGACCCACGTGGTGGAGAAGGTGTAAACACTAACAGGTTCCATTCAAAATAATGTTGTTTGGTTTCTGTTTCAGGTTAATTATATGAACTTTAGAAAGGAAATCAAGGCTTTGCCCTCTTGTTTCTCATTCCCCTCAGTGTATTACACGCTCTATCGCTGCACAGAGAAGAGTCCAAGGTTGAATCAGGAAGACTTCTATTACAGGAAGAAGAAAATACACACACTGTGTATCTTATGCTATCTCTTCAAAAGTTTGAGCTTTATAGAATCAGTTGCTTGATAAACAAAACCTACCTACTGGATATCAGTAGTCCAGATACACACACACACACACACACACACAAAATTACAGTACACCAATACAGAACAACACACACTCACACTCACACACAGCCGTGGTCTCCAGGTCTGCATGCATTGAGGCTGTTTATCAAAATTAGATCAACGTGGAACGATTTCCTTTTTTCCCTGTTTGCTAATGTACCTCTCTCTCTCTCCCCCCACCTCACACACACACACACACACACACACACACACACACACAGTTCACCGGTTATCAGCTTTTACCCTGAACACATAACTGTGAAGTCGATCGTTTATCAAAATGAGATCAATGAAAATAGGATTTTACTTAAGTGCGGCCCGGTCTGTGTTCGTGTACCAAGTTGTGCACTTTTTCTGCACGGATATCGAGACTCTCTGTGCTCTGCAACAAAAGGTAGCAACTACTGTTTGAACCGAACACAGGAGGGATGAAAAGAGCACGGCGGATAGAGGAAAAAAGGGCCGGAAAAGAGTGATAGCGGAGTGAAAGGCTGAAGGAATGAAAGGAGGTTGAAAGGAGGGAAATAGGCCACAGTGTGTGGCCCACATCTGTGTGTGTGTGTGTGTGTGTGTGTATGTGTATGTGTGAGACATTGACCTAACGCTCCTTTTGTGCCAAGCAGAGATGTGTGTGTGTGTGTGTGTGTGTCACAGTGATGTCATCTTGTTCCGGTGTTTTCTGCTGCTTTTCTTTAGACACTCAGCTG
>CAKALG010045902.1:0-12973 GCA_916700815.1 Helicolenus hilgendorfi
TATGGCGTTCAACAGCCGGACTGAGAGGCTGGCTGTGGTCCGGGCTGACGGAGCTCTGGAGCTCTTCAACTTCTCTGACAACTACTACCAAGAAAAGGTGAGTTAACACCTCAGAGGAAGTCCACGTAACCTTCTGCTTTAATCCACACTCTGTATTATTTGTTTATTTATTTTGTTTATTTGTTTTGCACATTTTAAGACTATACAACATAACAAAATAAATAAATGAATAATATAAAGTCTGAAGCCTCCACCTAGAGGCAAGATTAATATAAAGAAATATGACTACATAATAGTGATAACAAACAATTAGGACAAGATATATATAATAAAAATAACAATAGAGTAAATATATAATAAAAAAATTATGTGTGTGTGTGTGTGTGTGTGTGTGTGTGTGTGTGTGTGTGTGTGTGTGTGTGTGTGGTTAGTGTCTGTGAGGAGGATATTGATTTAAATATCTATAAAGACTTCTGGGCAATCATAACCAAACGACATATTAACGACTGAACATCATAATGTAATTTAGTTGATGACAGTGTTTCAGATGGGTAAACAGGATGTAGTATGTATATGCATGATGAGAAGTAATGATAATATGTAATATGTACATACAATATAAATCCTACACACTGTACACACCGTATATGATAACACTTTATGATAACCATCATTTTTAAATGGTAAATTGTTAGTCAAACTCAGTTAATAGTAATTTTGACAAACAATGAAATGATAATTAATAATTCTTACTAATTGTTAGTAATGCTAGCATTTCTGTTATTTCATTATTAGTTTGTATAATATGAAATAATTAGTTTATGAATTATACATTGTATCATAGCTGATAACAATCACATTCTGATTACATTAGTAAAGTTTTTATTAACAGTCTATTGTTGCACACATTGTAACATTATATATACTATATTAAGTATTTATTAATAACTACCAAATGACTTGTAAACCTTTTTAAGATATCATTTGTAAAACATCTATAAACATTACATAGATAGATGGACCAGAAACCAATTACTAACCATTGATAAACAAACTATCTAAATAATGTTTATAAATGCTTTTACAAAGTATTTATTAATCATTTAACAAGATGTTATAATAATCAGTTGTAACTTTACAATAGCCATCCAAATAATGTTTATAGACAGTTTACAAACAAACATCTATCTATGTGTTTATAGATGTTTTACAAACAATTCCTTAAAGGTTTACAAATAATTTCAAATAATCATTATCATATACTTGGTTATTATAAAGTGTTACAGAGAGCTGCATAAAACTGGAGTCAAACTCCATGTATGTATGTACTTGGAAAAGTAAATCTGATCCTGATGGACAAAGAAGCACTAAACTAAAGTTTTGCATGTGTTTGAGGCTAGAAGGCAACTGGAGGTAAGATGTGCAGGTATAACCTCCACACCTGTTTTGATTTTGATGCACAGGTCATCCCAGGACGGGACGGCAGTGCTGTCGAGGCTCTGTGTTGGGTGGGCCAGCGTCTGTTCAGTGCTGGTTTGAATGGAGAGATCACGGAGTATGACCTGGAGAACCTGAGGCCCAGGTACACAGTGGAGGCCTATGGAGGACCAATCTGGACCATCAGTGGCAACAGCCAGGGAACACTGCTAGCGGTCAGTCAAGACCTTGTGGATATTAGATTTACTCTACGCCTGATGCTAAAATTCTTCAGCCCAGGCTAATATTTCCTTGGTTGGAATTGAAGCGACGAGCCTCATCCAGCCGTTAAGCTTTGATTATTAACTGGATGGATGTTTTCCTTGTTAGGTCGGTTGTGAGGACGGGACAGTAAAGATGTTTGAAATACTGGAGGAGAGGATTCAGTTTCAAAGAAACCTGGACAGGCAAAAAGGTAAGAGAAGAAGCTGATTCAGAGGTATTTCTGCTTTTCAGGCAGTTATATTCATAAATCCATATTCATACATGTGCTTACATAATCAATGGCAAATGAGTAAACATGAAAAAAAACATTTTAATCTAGAAATAAGATTTGGTTTTAACTTTATGAAGTGATAATTATCCATGTTAGTTTTCCTCTATGGATAAATGTGATTCATGGGGGATGAGTATCGTTGGACCCTGCCTGTGACTTTGTGACGTTCAGTGTTTCATTTTGTCTTCTGGGATCTTCTAGGTCGTGTTATATCTCTCTCCTGGCATCCCTCTGGTTCACTGATTGCTGCCGGCATGATGGACATGATCAGAATCTTTGATGCTGAGACGGGTAAGTCGATGCAACTCCATCCTGAAGTTATTAGCATCAGTTAATATATTCAAATGGAACATCAGAAGATTACTTTTGTGTATGGCAACTCTAAAACTCTATGTGTCTTTAAAGGTATAATATGCAACAATTTCCTAAAAAACAATGTATAGACTGATCATCACTCAATCATCACTTATGCCCCACTAGAAGTGTGTGGTGGTGTCTGTTTCTGCAGAGACCCTGCAGCGTGCAGGGTGTGCAGCCCCGTTCAGGTCGTCAAAAAACGCTGTTTTATCACGCCCCTCGGCCTCTTACACCAAGGCACAAGCGTCGGGCTATACATCGACGGGCACAAGTCCCCCTTTAGATGCTTTGCGGTCGTATTTGGCGGATGAGAACGGGTTTGTTACCGCTGTGAGTTTCCCTGTTCCTCTGTCTCTCCTCTGCTGTGTCGGTTTGACCGAGGCACACACATCAGGCAGAGAGGACAGTCTGCCTCTCGGCTGCATTCATTCAAACATCGGCAACTCGGCAGCTTCCCGCAGGGTTGTACGGAGGTGTGCGGAGTTAGCTGTGTGTTTATTTGTGTTTTGGAACGTTAACTGCCATGAAACAATTAAACTATAAACCGCGGGGTTGCATATTGTCCCCTTTTAAATGTCCCCATATGATATGATTTGAACCTTTTCTCATTAGGGTCTGGGCAGCTATGCTTTCGGTCCCTCTTGTTTTTGTCAATATTCTTTGTCTTCCTCCTAGGAAATCTGCCCTCCCATGCATACAAATAAACCAAACTTTGCACATATGTCCAGTGCAATGCTAAACTTCCTCAACTGGCTTTGAGAGCCAACAGTCCTGATGGTGGCGCTACAGCAAAACTTTGAAAATTCATAACAAATCAGCCATACGTGCTACAACTTTACAACTTCACCAAAATGTAACCCAGGTGTGCAGAAATGTTCATTTTAAACATATCTCCTCCCACATTTTTTTGCTCAATAGACGCCAAACTTGATGCATCTTCAGACTGTCCTCCACAAACCATCCAGACAGATTTTTCAATGAACAAACACTGAGCCCACAGTGCATCAAAACGTTTCAGTGTAAACAGAACTGTAACAGAACTGCTGCAAAGTCCCACTAAATAAAGCTCCAATGTTCATGACAATAAACGACAACGTGTTGATGTCACGGTAGATGTAGGGTCATAAATTTCAGAATTTTATCTCGAAACTGTGTTTTTGACACTATTCTAAATTCTATCCTCATGTGAACCAGTACAGTCAATGGAAATCAATCATTTTAAACATCACTTTGTCACTTATGGAGCAATCAATCTTTATTCAAATAAATTACACACATCTCTGTGTTGTCTACATGAAGGACGCATTCTCAGAATTTTGTCTCAAACTGAATATTTGACACTAATTTGAAATCTGCTTTTATATGCACCGCATAGTGTCATAGTGTGATGTCATAGTGTGAAGTGGTGGTTTCTCCAGGCAGTGAGCTCACCAAGATACTGACTTGGTGTCTGAGGTTGTGTGTTCAAGACTCTATCGAGGCAGAACTAACATGCTTATGTCTTAATGGATTAATGATGATGGACCGTCCTGTACTCCTCATTTGTCTTCCTCCTGCTTCCTCTTCCTCCTCATAAAGCTATAATTTGTTTGCTTTTGTGTATTTCAGGCCGTGCCACACACAGACTGCTGGTGGAGAGAGGCGTCGGAGCATCCAAGAGCAAAGAGGTGGTGGTTTGGAGCGTTGCCTTCCTGTCCGACCACACCATCATTAGCGGCGACTCTGCAGGAAAGGTCCAGATCTGGGACGGACTCACGGGAACTCTGGTCAGAACCCACCTGGTCACCAAGTGGGACGTTCTAGCTGTGTCTGTTTCACAGGTAAGCGTGTAACCAAGTATTAGGACACACTACACGGCTTCTGGGCTGGTTGTAGGTACACGTCCCCAGAGAATCCGTGATGTTAAACTCTCTAAATATTGAACAGGATGAGAGCAGTCTGGTAGCCGGGACATCAGAGGGCACGGTCATCCAGTTTCAGTTCCTCTCCTCTACTGTTGACCGGCAGGATAAGGAATGGGTACGGACTAGGACATTTAAAAACCACTCGCATGACGTGAGGGCACTCGCCCACACCGAGACTGCCGTGGTCTCTGGAGGTCAGTGTTAAATCTGCTGTTGGTGTTTGATTGATCTGTACAGTATATTTTGTGATCACATTTTAAATTGAAATGGAATCTTAACAGTATAGGGATGAAGTTACAAGCTGCTAAATGCTAAATGCAGTACCTGTGAGGGTTTCGTGGGAAAAAAGTAGCGGCTTATAGTCCGGAATTTACGGTAATTGATTTCCAATAATACATATTTACATACATTTGCATAAAGCAAGCATATTTGTCCACTCCCATGTTGATAAGAGTATTAAATACTTCACAAATCTCCCTTTATGGTACATTTTGAACAGATAAAAAATGTATGATTAGTTTGTGATTAATAATGATTAAATATTTGAAAGCCCTACCAATATTATTTTAATGCAAAGGCATAGCCAAGACTGTTTAGACGCTGTGTGCAAAATCACGTCCTTATCATTTCAGTTTTCAATGAAACCACTAGAGGGTTTCAGCAACAAAGAGTTGAACCTGGCTCAATCCGACGTCGTGCATCAACACGTAAACTAATCCGACATGTGCAAGTGTCTGTTTTAGCAGTGTCTAAATCATGGGAAGATTTACTGTGCAGTGAATTATACAGTCTAAAAACATTGCATTCCATCTTAAATAGGAACTTGTAATGTGTGGAGAAGATGCTGATGTTTTGATGTTTGTAATCCTGTCAGGTATGGACACCCAGCTGGTAGTGCGACCTCTGTTGGACAAGGTGGAGAAGAACACCCAGGAGTCAGCACTGCGCAAGATGGCTTTCCCACATGTCAGTTCATTTATATTTAGGAGAAAAACAAATCTCTCACCACCTCTCACAATGGTTTTTAGTGTGATACATCTTGTATTGATATTTAAACATGATTATATAGGGGGGGGGGGCTACAGGTTGATAGGTCACACAATAAAGTAAATATCAATGCATTAATCAGCACAATATTCATATATATTGATTTTTTTATATTAAAGTTTTGGCTTTGTTATTATGGGTTCATTGATTTTAGCACAAGGCTGCAACATAAGGCCATGTGAATACTTTCTGCATGCACTGCATGACTGTTCCCATGGCGACCTGCTTACCTCCGTCTGTCTTCCATGTAGAGAAGCCTGGTTTGTTGTGCAAAGAAAGCAGGACTGCTGCTCTTCCAGTTCCCCGATCATTTAGAGCTGTGGAGACTAGGGGAGAGCGATGGACATGGTGAGTCAAACACACACACACACACACACAACACACACACTTATTTACCCATCAATGCATTATAATGCAAGAAATGGTTAGCAGTAAAAGTGATGGCAGAAACTAAAGGAGATCTAATTAACAGGGAAAACAATAGTGGAGATTAGTGTTTATCTGATGAGTTATAGTGTAATAATTGTTTGTACTGTGTGTGATAACAGGAAAGCCTGGTGACAGTCTACCTGTGAAGAGGAAACCAGAGAAACTGATCCAGCTGAAGAGGAAGGTGTGTACTGTGTCTTTGTTTTACATCCTGAGAGAAACTGAGAAACCTCAGTGGAAGCTTAACTCTGCTGTAACTATCTGTGTTAGACGGTTAAACCAGTCAAAAAGTTCAACCTTTTTTCAACGATAACATGTCAATGTTGTGTGTGAGCTTGTTCTGCTGCCCCCGAGTGGCTAAAGTCAGTTATTGCAACTTTAGCCAAACCAAAACCATATAGTATTTTATTTTTCATTCACATAATCTTTCTTTAACTTTAACAGCGTAGGTTTTTTTTGTTCTTTTCACTTAACTTTATCCATATCTTAACCACACTGCCTTTGGGAATAATATCTATTTTTTTCTTTTAATGGAAGAGCTTTATTAGGGTGAATCATTTACAGCAAGACACCAGTAGGATGTCGTTAGACAAAGCCATACATACTTACATACAGGAGGGGTTTTAAAGGCCATTATTGGTAGTTTTGTGGTTAACATGTTTAGTCAACATTGTGTATGAACTAATATCCAAGACATTTTCCCCATGAAGTGTGCTTGTTGCATTTTTTTTTTTTTTTATCAGATGCTAAATCTTGTTCCAGATGTTGAAGGCAAGAAAAACTCATTTGTCAAAGCATGTTGATGCTACCAGTCTTAAACTAGCAGTGACATGTGCTGTGGAACCTATTTGGTCACATGTTTCCTGTGGTGTTTTGCAGTAGAGAGTTGGAGAGTAGTGCTGGACAAGACAAACTAATCTACTTTCCCACACTATTGACTTGTAAGGCTGTTTTACAGTTAGACAGACATCCAGACCTCCAGGAGGTTGACCTCACTACCTTTGGCTGCTTTGTGCCTGTTTATTTAGTCTTTGAGTTGGAGGATATTGAAACAGAAAGCTGACTTTGTGTGCTGACCTCTGCAGGGAGAGGATCACATCTGCTGCAGTGCTTTGTCTCCATGTGGAGGCTGGCTGGCATACTCTACCGTCACCAGCTTCCGTCTTTACAGATTACTGAACAACAACATCAGCATCGCCAAGGTGGGCTCATCAACACTGACACTGCTGCTCCCCTGTGCTACTCTCTGTATTACTTATTGTTCACACATTAACATAACATTGAAACACATTAACATTGTTCTTTACAGAAAGACAGTAAACTCACCAGCTCACTCATTCCAAGTCTGTTCAAAGCATGAGCTAAATAAAAGTTCTGTAAACATTCAATAGGAGTTTGATCTCCGTGTTACACTCTAATAGACTTTGCATGTAGGTAATGAGGACCACGATGAAGCTCACCCCTCTCCGTCTCCTTCCTCATCCTCCCTCTAGGTGTCCAAACTACCTAAGGAGCTTCGCTCGGCCCACCAGCTCTGCTTCTCGTCGGACTCCTCCAAACTCTTTGCTTCCTCCAGCCATGCTTCAGTCACTGTTGTTGGCCTCAACCAGGCGGAGTGCAAATACCTTCATACCCTCAAACCCAAGTCAGGTGAGTCCGGTCTGTAATATTGTAGAATTTTGAGCAGTTTTTTTAAAACCTAATTTTAGGAAAATTGTCATAGAATAAAGAACACACGACCGTATGCATAAAATCTGAGTAAAACAATGTTTGTTTTTTTATGCAATCAGAACAGTGAGATCTGCATTTGCATTTATCACAGTTCCTGTAACATCAACATCATAGTACTACTTTGAGAGGGCACATACACTGAGGGGGTGCATCTCTTTGCAAATTAAATAAAGTATTGACTGAGTTCATCTTTGCATGTAAACTGTTAATTCAAAATCGATACAGTGTTTTTGATACAATATCACAAAACATAAAATATAATATTGCAATTTTACATTTTTTCAATATTTTCTCACCCCCCTACATAGAATCCATTCTCATATATATCTCTACATATTTGGAGGTCATAGGTTAAGGGACCCCTTTGAAAATGACAAAAATCTAGTGTGTTTGGAGCGTTATTTAGCCTCCTTTGCGACAAGCTAGTATTACATGTTCTGTTTTTTTAGTTTCATATGATGCCAGTATCTCCACTCTAGCTTTGAAACTGAGCCTGCTATAACCTCTGAAAAATCCATTGCGTTTATGCGTTAAAGAAATGAGTGGCGTTAAAGCAAATGAGCATTAATGCGTTATTACAGTGGTAAACATTGACAGCCCTACTTAAAGTTAAAAGTGACACCACTTAACCTGCAGCATCCTGCAGCTTTCTAGTCTTCAGCGTCTAACCAGTCTTTACGTGTGATGTCCAGGCTCCAGACAGCCAGTCCACCTGCTGTTTGCCAGCGAGGATGGCAAATGGCTCGCCACAGCAAACACACACTGTGAGATCCACGTCTACAACCTCGACAAGCTAAAGGTGAGTTTGAATCCATCCGTGCTGTTTCTTGATTAAAGCCAAAGCAACAACAGTAAACCCCCGACGTCTCTCTGTGTTTGCAGCTTCATTGTACAGTTCCAGTGTACAGCTCATGTCCCACCGCCATAGCCATCCACCCAACAACCAGCAACCTTGTTGTGGTCCATGCTGACCAGCAGGTAAACACAGCATCAGCTTTTGTTAGACTCTACTGTTAATCATGCTTTCCACAATAAAAGACAAGTTGAACATAAAGTTTCCCAAAGATAATATTGCGATGGACACACTCTACAGGTCTGGTTACAGTGTGTGTGTGTGTGTGTGTGTTTTCTGTCGTGTGTTGCAGATCTTTGAGTACTCTCTGGTGCAGAAGGAGTACACAGAGTGGAGTCGGAAGCTGCAGAAACAAGGACTGCACTCTCTGTGGCTGGAGAGAGACACGCCCGTCACCCACGTCACCTTTAATCCTAAAAATCCAGCTCACATCATACTGCACGACACGTTCATGTTCTGCATCATTGACCAGAGTCTGGTACGTTAAACTCACACCTGTCTGCCATGTCGTCACAAAAGGAGCGATGACAATAGAGAGGCGAAGTCGTGTCATGAATCACACATATGATGTTCGTCAGCTTAAAGCATCATTTTGCAAGTCAGGAAAGTCTGTTTGTTGTAAAACTGTCCGTATTACGTCATTAGAAAGACGACACACCCAAAAGTGTCGTAGTGACGTCTCTCTCTCTCAAGCTACGATGTCTGTGTGTTTCCTACTCGGATGAACTCACACCAGCAACGGGTCTGATCAGTCTTTCGCTTCTCAGCTGTGTTATTTTAGCATCTATTTTAGATTTAGTCTTAGTCTTAAGATGAAAATTCTTATTAGTTTTAGTCACTTTTTATTCATTTTTATCCTTCATAGTTTTAGTCGACGACAACTCAAAATGTTTTATTCCAGTTTGAGTCACCGAAAAGTCACTTTTTAGTCAAAATGTTTTCATTTTGTCGTCTATTTTTTTATTTTTTTATTTAATATTAGTCCTGTTTAGTCATCAAACTATATTGAACATTTCTGTCATTTTAGTCAAACTTATTTCATGTAAAGTTTTATCTTATAATTATCTGATGAAAAACACAGGTCGAATGATTAAGTTAGTTTTAGTAATCCTGACTCTCGGCGCTCAATGATGCGTGCTTCAGTCCGTTATGAGAGCCAATCCGCCCACCACCCAACATGTCAAATATGCATTGCTCAAATGAAAGGAGCAGGACTATTGCTTTATCAGTACCATGCCTGTTTCAGTTTTCTTCCTCTCAGTGAAAGAAGGATGTTGACGGGGGGGTTAAATAATTCTCATGCTATATTTGTGTGTCTCTGTGTCCACATGCAGCCCCTCCCTGAAGCAAAGACTCTGTTCTACAATCAGATGACACTGAGGAGTCTTCCTGAGCCAGATAGGATCAAACACAGCCACGCCTTTAAGATATGCAAGAATTTCCAGGTACTTTCACTGCTGCGCCCGGCTTTTCAGTGGGGATTCCAACCAAAAACAGCACAGGAGGGGAGTTTGATCGAGTTGATGGTGTGATGATCCACAAAGTCTCTGTCTCAGTAACAATCAATGCCTTTAAAGCCTTATCAGATGTCAAAACACTGCACAACGGGTTAGAATACTCACAGCACAATGGAGAATAGAAAGCTTTGTTGTCATTGTACATGGTATATTGACTTCCAAATGTCATTGTACATGGTACAATGACATTTGGAAGGCTTATCAGGCTCAGTGCAGTTAAAAATAGATAGATAAAACAAACAGATTGCCATTCTAGAAAGTTATCATGGCGTCAACTATTTTAACTTTCATTATAACAACTGCAAGGTAAACATTGGAAATGCGTCATTCACGTTGCAAAGTAATCTACCAGTAATGCGGGCTTGCCAGTGTTTGTTTGGCCAACGCAGCGCATTGTTAGATGATGTTGTGTTGCATTGCATACAGGTCTCAGGGACCACAGTATTCACTTCTTAATTTCATTATTATCCAAAGTTGTACTGTAGATTTTCCTTATGTGATCTAAATATTAGTGCTGGAGACAGTGAACGCAGCATCGTGGCTGCTACAGTAACTCTCATGACGGTGAACCGGAGACAGTGAACGCAGCATCGTGGCTGCTACAGTAACTCTCATGACGGTGAACCGGAGACAGTGAACGCAGCATTTATTGATTTCTGTCGGGATGTAATGAGAATTTCGACAAAACAAATAAAAATATTTGTGAAGAGCACTACCAGCCCTAGCTTTAACTGAACTGATAATGATTTTTTTATTTTAATTTTTCCATTAATCTTACAGATGTTTTTTTGTTCTCCTGATATTCTGTCCCACAGCACCTCCTGTGTGTGAGTCTATTGGAGGACCATTCTCTGGTCGTAGTGGAGCGCCCCCTGCTGGACATCATGTCTCAGCTGCCTCCACCTGTCCGGCAGAAGAAGTTTGCTACATAAAGGAAGTGAATGCGTCTCAGCCCAGATGTTCATGGATCGTTACTCCCGCATCTAAAATCATTTTCAACTAGTGTTCATGTGTCGCCACTTTGTAAAAAAATAAAAATGCTTTGATAAAGTAATAAATGGAAAATTTACTGTTATTGTTGTTTGACTGAGAAGTGTATTGAATTTATTTGATAGAATTACTTATTTGTATATATATTTATTATATGTATATCATATTGCATCATAAGTACAGACTGTATTCACATGGATTGAAACCACAGACTGTATATAAAGACGGCTCCCCAAAAGTGAAGCCAAAACATCTGTTATCTTGATAGCTGCGCTTTCATTACTGTAAAAAGAGGAGAAGAAAGGCGCTGACGTTGGGGAATCAGCTCGTCGCTCTGCTTCAACTGTGAGAGAGCCTGTGGACGGACGACCAAAATTTCTGACATGTCATAAATTCACCTGATCGTCCGATAGTCAGTCGAGAGGAGTTAATCGGTCCTCGGCCCCCCACAGCAACGACGCCCGACGAGGCTGAAATTAGATCCGACTCTAAAATGAGTCGTGCGGCTCAAAATTCGGGCCAGAAACTGGCTAAAATTGTACAGTGTATACCCAGCTTTAAATGTAGAGGGTGTCTGCTTCCCAAACTGAAACTGGGAGCTGGTTCCACAGAAGAAGAGCATGATAGATGAAGGTTCTGGCTCCTATTCTACTGTTGGAGACTCTAGGAACCTCAAGTAACCCTGCTGCATTCTGGGAGTGCAGTGCTCGTGTGGGGTACTATGCTCTTTAAGATATGATGGGGCCTTTAGGGCTTTGTAGATGAGATGGATGATTTAAATTCAAATCAAAAGAAAAAAATGAGTGGATGCAGATCCTTCCGTGCAGGTTATGAGATATCACTGATTGAGTATGAAAATGATGTGAATCATGTGCTATGACCTTCACGGTCACCAGATCGAAACCCAGCTGATGGGGTTTTTTGGAGTGACATGTTAAACAGCCATCTCCATTACCCACCGTCATTAAAACACCAAATTAAGTTTTTGGAAGAATTTTGAAACTCCCATTGACCCTGCAACCTCCAATCAGCGTGCTTTTGGAATGTACTCGATCACGAGTTCAGCACATGTGCCAGTACACCAGGTTTCTGTGTGACAGACATGTTTGACTTGTGCCCAGTAAGACATTAATTGCTGGGTTTCCACCAAAAAGTTTCGGGAAGTTTTTAGTTCCTAGAACTTATTTTTAGGAACAAAAGGTTCCTTCAGCCGCTGTTGTCTGCATTTCCACCGCGGTCTTAAGACCTGTGAATAATAGGCAGATGAGTGTGCTGACGTGAGAAAAATCAACCTAATATGCAGCTGAGGAAAATGAAACTGAGTGTCTGTCTCATTTGTTGAGTGTTTGATGGTTATTGATTTGTGCTTTATACCATGAAGTAGATAACTTTTCTTTCTCTCATTCACATCACCATGGCGCTGTCTCCCTCTTCTAATGTTTCCTCTCATCCTCACGGTCTCTCTCACTCTCTATTGCTCTTTTTTTGAATGAGTCAGGAAGCCGACAGCAGAGCCTGACTTAACTTTTAATGTTATCAAACAAAGAGAAATGTTCTCTCCTAAAATGATCATAAACCGATACTAGAGTACTTCCTTGTTTATGAATGAAGCGGTACACGAGATAAAGCCGACAAAGCAGAGGCACTGTGTGTGTGTGTGATTGACCAATCAGCGACAGTCATCCCTGCTTTTTGGGAACTTAACTTAAACCCTGTTCCCTGCGTTGGTAACACAATGAGTTCCTCAAAAGGTTCTAATTCCAGGGGAAAGTTCCTGCTGTCAAAACAGAGCTATAGTGTGACAATGATCTAATGGAATTCAGCCATCATTCATTTTTCTATTTACACCTTTTCCTACGTTGATATGGCAACATGTCTTCAGTGAAAAAGGCCAATAACTAAACTAATACGTGAGTGGATTATGAGAGAAGACGGACCAACAACTCAAGCTAACAATGCAAGACCTGTTTTTATTGATATTGAACTTAAAGGGACTGTTTCTAACTTTTTACACATAAATTTACGGGGTCGGTTTCCCATGCGCGCACTCGCGTGTGTTATATCTAGTGAAGCCCGTCTGTTAAACAGTGTCAACTCTTCCTGCTGCAGCCCCCCGACCACGGCCAGAAGACACAGGGAGACCGTAGCTTTGGTCTCCAGGGCCGGAGTCTCC
>CAKALG010045903.1:6806-17472 GCA_916700815.1 Helicolenus hilgendorfi
CTCTGTCTCTCTCTCTCTCTCTCTCTCTCTCTCTCTCTCTCTCTCTCTCTCTCTCTCTCTCTCTCTCTCTCTCTCTCTCTCTCTCTCTCTCTCTCTCTCTCTCTCTCTCTCTCTCTCTCTCTCTCTCTCTCTCTCTCTCTCTCTCTCTATGCTGTACAGCGCTTTGCTGCAAGGACATCATTTGTGAGTATCTTTTATGTATGCATGATACAACACATTGAGGTACTCAATGTCATGCACAAGGAAGAGTGGTAGTTAAGAATTCATGTCTAGTCTAACATGAGACGATGAACTCTGGGATTTGGGTTAAGACCTCTCCCTCTCCCAAGACTAAATAAATTAAATCATAACATGGCAAACTGCAGCCCAACAGGCAACAACAGCTGTCAGTGTGTCAGTGTGCTGACTTGACTATGACTTGCCCCAAACTGCATGTGATTATGATAAAGTGGGCATGTCTGTAAAGGGGAGACTTGTGGGTACCCATAGAACCCATTTTCATTCACATATTTTGAGGTCAGAGGTCAAGGGACCCCTTTGAAAATGGCCAAAATAGCTAGAATTTAGCGTAAGTCAACATGGATTCCAATGGATTCTTTAGAATTTCTAGTTTCATATGATATCAGTATCTTCACTCTAGCTTTAAAACTGAGCCCGCTACAACCTCTGAAAGATCGATTGCATTAATGCTTTGAAGAAATTAATGGCATTTAAACGATTTTGCGTTAACGTGTTATTATCTACTTACTAATAATTAATCTTAAGAAGAAAACACCCAATAACGTTTTGTCAAGGCATTTTAAGGCAAGACAAAGTGCACAATGTAATTAAATATTTTTCACTTGTCCACATTTTGTGTGCAAAATGAAAAGGAGGATTAATCACCAAAGATGGTTTCCTGGCAAAAGCACACCACAGAAAATGTCTGGATGCACTTAACGGTAATTGGTTAATGTCAAAACCAAAGAGATACTCTTTAAGAGTTGTGTATCTTTCCTGAAGTTTCATATTTCGATCGGCAAATTCTCCTGGTTTATTTAAACTACTTCAGAGAGCAGGTGATGGGCTCAAACAAACTGGCCAACCCCACCAAAAAACCTAGCTTAACCTTAGATCTGAGATACGGGCGAGAGCAGTGACAAAGACTGATTAATCAAATCGACATTGTCTAATGTACAAAGGCACACAGCAACTGAAACAACACTAATCTGATCACATGTACATTTGTTCAGGAGTCTGAGCTCAGGATCAGGGAGTTCAGTGACCACGCTGCAGTTGAGGTTGTAGGGGGAAGCACTGAAAAGAGCTCAATCAACGCATCTGAATGGAGAAAATGTCACTAATGGTAATTTCTCCCTGGTGAATACACCCCATGCTCCAAAAGCACGTGTACAGTCCCTGTTAAGGAAGGACTCACATCGACTTCATATTATCCTCCTACTGCTATCCAACCCGGGCTTCCTCGTGGGATATTAATGACCTCCAGCCCAGATGTATTGTCAGTCACACAAAAATGAAAATCTGTCTTGGGCTCACACAGCTGCACATGTGGTCTCACACATGTCTCGTGTCACTGCACTGGTTTCACACTAAACTGATGAAAGCCACAGCTTCTTTGTGCAGCTTCCAGTCTCCCAGCTTTCATGTTTGTTGGGAGGCTACTTGGAGCAGCTTTTCCCCTACAGACTCTGACAAAAGCTTGAATATACAGCAAGACAAAGAGCAGTTTCATTCTTGGCCATCGATTAAGCCGGTATATTGTGTTGGTCAATAAATCACAGCGGGGAACAGTATATTGACACATGGCTAGACTTTTATTAATGTCAGATGATAGGTTGCTGAAGTTAGAGCCGATAAGCCTTCCTTCATTTCATTGTCCACATGGAAATACCTTTAAATTCATGTAGTACTGATAGAGAGTTTACTTACTCTAATTTACTGACATTTATGTTCAGCTATTAAGTAAACTTAAGAAACAAAGCACCAGCACTTGCCGCTACTGTGCACCCGATACTGTTCAAGATGTGGAGAAGAAAACTACAAAAAGTGTAGTTGGGAAAATCACACATACAGTAAGTATAGTCTATGCGAGAGATAAAATGACCTTCTGCTCCATCACTTTATATTTCCGTCACGTCTCGTTCCAGTAACTCTTAAGAGATGTTTCTGATCTACGTCCAGTCGCAGTCGTGATGGCTCTTGGTTCAATGCAGCATCTGAATAGCTCTGAATTAATTCAGCTCTGGTGTGGAGTGATACTTAAAGAGAGATTCAACATGAATGCTGCTGAATATCAGAAGAAACATGCACTCATTTGAATGCATGCTAAACACATTTATTTATTTGGCAGGTGCATGAAGTACAGACTTTTTTTTTTTGAGAAACTAGTGCAGTGCCAGTTCGTGGCGTGTGCCTGTTTGGAGTGGGTCGATTGCTTGACTCCCAGTTGCCTCCCAGTATTGCTGCGTGCAGCGTTGTCAGGGGCTTGTGCCACCCTCGTCTCCCCTTTACAGACATGCCCACTTTATGATAATCACATTCAATTTGGGGCAAGTCATAGTCAAGTCAGCACACTGACACACTGACAGCTGTTGTTGCCTGTTGGGCTTGAGTTTGCCATGTCATGATTTGAGCATATTTTTTCATTTTAAATGCAGTACCTGTGAGGGTTTCTGGACAATATTAGTCATTATTTTGTGTTCTTAATTCATTTCCAATAATAAATATATACGTACATTTGCATAAAGCAGCATATTTGTCCACTCCCATGTTGATGAGAGTATTAAATACTTGACAAATCTCCCTTTAAGCTACATTTTGAGCAGATACAAAATGTGTGGTTAATTTGTGATTAATCACAACTAACTATGGACAATCAAACAATTAATCGCGATTAAATATTTGAATCTATTGACAGCCCTAAACATTAGTCTATACTGTACAGTATAGCATGCGGCAGCAAAACTGAACTGTAATGAGCTGTGGTCTGCCTGCTGCGGAAGACATGCTCGTCCCCGCTGCGGAACAGAGCACTGGTTGCTTGTTTATTTAAAGTTTATTAATATTGCACGTGTCCAAATTGCACTAAATTCGACAAAGCTCTGCATAGGGTCCTCAACAATACACCCGCCAATTGTGAAGTAGATCAGATGGACGGTTCTCGAGATATATACAGAGGACATACAGAAAGACAGACAGACAGAGATTTCTTGCTTTATAGTTACTGTAGATGGACGGATCGAGAGAGAAAGATCATATTAGGTGAGTAAGCACTCTCGGAAGAGGAACACAATGCAAGGTCTTCACTTAAGGTAGTAATGTATCCTTGTGATGGATCAGACGGTGTGGGGATAAATAACTGAGTCACACTTTCATAAAACTACTGTTAACACCTCTGTTGGAACAGGTGTTACCTTTATTAATTTAGGAGGTGATATATTTTAATGTTTTCTGGCACAGATATCATTTTATATTTTGTAAGAACAACAGTGCTGATTGCTGAAGATGTCTTTCATCTGGAGGGGTTGAATGCTTTAGTATGAGGCAGCATGTCGTTAGCTGGGGAACATCACGTACTTACACTACCGATCTGCACCAAGAACCCTGATGAGGCATTAGTCAATGTTACATTTTCTGAAATTCATTTTAATGTCAGGGGGATTTAATTCTATCATTGTGAAGCACGACACTGTTTAACTAAATTCAGCCTTTTGGATTCAGTCAGCTGGTTCCTTTGTCTTCTTAACGAATGGAGTTTATGTAAAACTCCTTGACAACAAGGAGGAAAAAAGAATATCTGCAACCATCTGATTGTCTTGTTGGAGAAAAACACACAAACAAATTACTAACCAAGATGGAGGATCACACAGCGCTAACATGGCCAGCTGTTGCCACGTTATCCTACACCTCAAATATTTGCCATAACACTTTTATACATCTATGCCTTCACAATTCACACTCCAACTAACAGGCTGCCCTCTGAGGAACACTCTAATTTCATATCCACCATTGAACTGCTGTTTTTTTATATTATATATTTTTTTGGAGATTATTGTCTTATTTATTTATTTCGCGAGGGTGATGAAATGACCATCACCAACCAAACCACATACACACCAAAAACTGCCAATAACTGCACTATACTGTACACCAACTGTCTATCAATACTACTCAGGTGCAACTTCAATTCATACTGTGCAATACTTCAGGTGCATTTTCATTCTCACTGTGAAATATCATATTTCCACCTATGCAATTGTGTTAACAGTCTCATTTTTGTCAATACTTTACTGTGTTGAATCTTGATTTTTGTTTTTACTGATACTTCTTGTTTCTGCACTATATATCCCCTTTGCTGCTGTAACACTGCAAATTTCCCCACTGTGGAACAAATAAAGGAATATCTTATCTTATCTTATCGTATGAAATAAGCTCCATGTTCAATCTGTTACAAGAGTTTCATGTTGAACAGTAAGCTGTGAGGACCATTTACTGTCTGCTGAAAAACTGAGCAAAAGCTTCCTCAAGCCGCTTCTTCTCTGCACCTTCAAATAACGTCTACTGGAGCAAAAAATAAGCCTTTTCTAGTCATCGTCTTCAAAGACACATGCATATTAAAGCGAGATATAAACTTTGATCTACTGTAGGTAAAAGGTTTTGGGGTACAGTGTGACAGAAAAGCAAAAGATGGGAATGTCATGAATAATGCAAACGGAGGAGGATTTGCAGCCTATAATTTTCCTGATGTGAATCGTTTCTTTGATTGCAAATGTCTTCCTCTACTCTATCTAAGTTGGAATTTTTTTTTTTTTTTACACTGTCTAGTTAACAAAGAAGACCTTTGAGGTTACTGTAGTCATCCTTTCCACTGGTCTTGTCATGTGGCATCATTAGAGGAAGAGCTGGTGGATTCCCAGTGATATCAATGCTGCTGTTGATGTATGGCAAAGCACACTGCTTCATATGGACAAAAGAGCTGGTGCCATCAGACGGTTTAATAGTGAATGAGATAAATATCTTGTATACATAAAACACAAGTGGCATCTGCTTATTTCACATCTTCTCAAAGCTTGACGGTGGAATTTTACATTCTGTGTGTTCCGTATGTCCAGTTCTCAAGAATCATGACCATAATTCATGTTCGAGCTCCTGTATATTGCTTTAGTTTGACATTTCACTGATTATCCCCACTGACGTGCATAAACAGTCAAACAGCAATGTGAACGGAAATCAGCGGAAATTGACATTTATCCGTAGCTTATTACGTTAAGGGCATACCTTTTCTCTGTGTAAATTGCTTTTCCAGATGCCCTATAATCAAAGCCCTGCAGCAATCACTTGACATGTGGGTCAATCAACTTTTCCCGTATCTCAAAGTAATTCAAACACTGATCTCAGACTATTTCCTGCGTTTTGGTTATAATAACCAAGGAAATGAAAGATCTGCACACTACGAGATACAAGGTACAATAAAGACTATTCAATTGAAGTACAGATGTTTTCGGAAGAACCCTTCCTCAGCATGTAAAAACAAACTAAAGATGAACCACCCACAGGTTATCCCCATTCAAGCACATCCGCATGCAAGACTGGCCTAGTATACAAAGGATGCCTGCAGAGGGAAGTCAGAAAATACCACAACAATCCACAAATATCAACCTTCAGTCATACTAGCAGCTCTGTGAGGCTGAACTTAGGCACAGCAGTGCTTTGAGCTAAATGTTAACGGCAGCATGCTCACATGCTCACAGTGACAATGCCAGCATGCTGATGCTGAGCAGGTATAATGTATTCACCATGTTGATTTACTCACCAGAGGCGGCGCTCTTGCACTCCTGTAAGTTACACTTCTCGGTGCTCTCAGGGTGCAGCTCGTTGTCACACTGAGCTTGATCCACTTCTTCGTTAGTCTCAGCCTTTGTGTTCACACATTTGATGAGTCGACGCTGCACTCCGCCACCGCAGGAAGCCGAACACTGCAGAGAGGGTTTAGAAAAAACTTCAAATGGATGTTGTTGAACTTCCTTCTTTTAAATGCGAATTCTTGTTCCAAAGCAGATTAAAACTAAATTCTGTGATCTCACTCTACAAATAGTTGGTTCCACAATCAACAGAATTACGAAGACTGCATACTTACACTTAAGAAACATCAACACGATTCCTCCCATTCTTTCCAAGGCTGATGCTGAAACACTTTTGTCTCATCTAAGCTTGATTACCGCAATACACTTTTCTCTGGTTGACCTAAATCAACTACTAGCAAACTACAACTTGTACAAAATACGCTGCTGGGATATTAACCAAAACTAGAAAATGTAATCATATTAGTCTGTTTCTTATTTCATTACATTGGCTCCCTGTACATTCTAAATCAGACATCAAGATCTTACTTTTAACTTATAAAATATGACACAGACTTGCACCAACCTACTTATCACCTCTTGTCACTCCTCATATACCTGCTAGGGTTTTATGATCTCAAAATGACGGCCTCCTGACTATTCTAAAAATAAATAAAACATCAGTAGGTGGTACGAGGCCTTCCCTTAGCAAGCCCCCCCTTCTTTGGAATCGTCTTCACACCCAAATTTGAGGGGCTACCTTAGTCGAATCATTCAAAAGCAAACTCAAAACGCAGATTTTCGTATCAGCCTTCATCCTCACTTAGTCTGACCGAAGTCCACTATGACACCTCCACACATAACAGCACCTACCCCTTCACTTAATCATTAAATATAAAATCTCTGAGCCAGTATCAGGGCCAAATTGCCAGTCAGTATTGTCTTGTTGGTCTCCACTGGTTAAACTGACATTCTGCACAGTAAAACACTGTAGGATTTATCCTGTGACCCTGAACAGGATAAGAGGTTTAGAAAAAGAATAGTGGGATGGACATTATAAATCATTGATGGATTTGTACATTTTAATATTCTTCATGAAATTGGTCTATTAATCATATGTCACGCTAGGTTATTCGTTCTGGTTTTATGCGTGTGCGTGTGTGTGTTTGTGTTTGTGCGCACCTGTCCCCATGATCCAGTAAGCCACTGAGCACAAGGCTGGCTGTTACACAATTGGATGTTGCTGGGCTGAAGGTCCTCGTCGCATCGATCCTCCTCAGGGCAGGTGACCATACGCTGCTGCTCACCTCCTCCACACACCTCAGAGCACTGAACCACACAGACACACACAGACACACACACACCACACACACAAACACACACACAATGACAGACATATGTAATCTATACGTTCAGCTTCATACAGCTTTGACTGAGTTGATTGCTTAGCACAGAGGAAATGGTATGCAATAAGAAGTTTCTAAAGGTGTTATTAAGTGTAGACTGTGCACAATTAAAGGATCACACCAGTATTTATCTTACTATATGCCCTTTTTCACAGCAGCCATTTTTACATGTAATTGCAGGGTTAACACAGGTGTAATTGATCAAATTAATCACAGTCGCGTTATACTTAGTGTCACAGCCGTTCCAGTGAGCCAGCATGTACAATACCAGGACCCTGGCACAGGGCCATAATTAGTTATTAAACCCTAACACCTGTGTTCACCCTGCAATGACACATCAAGATGACTGCTGGGAAAAAGGCTTAATTGTGTATACTTTACATCACTGACATTGACAACAGACTATTTGTTTTTTTAAAGTTTAATATGCATTTTCTGAACTTCCACTTGTTGTTGATTTCAGTACAACATAAAAAGTTGCAGAGACTTGGCACTTGTTTCAAATAGATAATCCATCAATTGGGACCATTTTCACTTTTCATTCATCACTTTTTTTGTTACATAATTATTGCATGGTGGGAAGACCATTTGTTGGTGAGTTCAAATACTTGTGAGAAGCTAACAAAATCTAAGACTTCTACTTAAAAGCAACTGCAATACGCCACCAAATTCATATTACTCTTTTCATACCAACTACAGTATGATTGAACAGTTGACTGTCTGGGTTTGCTTTTCCAACAGTTCAGCTTGTGAATGCAATGCTGCTCAGAACCTCCCACCTACTGTACCCACCTTGAAGGCATCAACCCAGAAGACTGATTCAGATGATGATGATTAAGGGTGGGGGAATAAATCGATACAGCGTAATATGGCGATATTTTGCGTGGCAATATTGTATCAATACACGGACGTCAAGTATTGATCTTTTATTATATGAATTATTAACCTCTCAACAATCCAACAGCTGCTATTCTGTCTTTCAGAGGTTAAAGCTAGAGTGAAGACACTGGTATCATATAAAACTAGAGAATCTAAGGAATAGAATGGTATGGTATAATATGACCATGTCATGTTAGCTTGTCGGGAAGAAAGCTAAATAACGCTCCAAACTTATGCTGAATTTTGGTGAGGAAAAACTGACATGGCCACTTTCAAAGGGGTCTCTTGACCTCTGACCTCAAGATATGTGGATGAAAACAGTGAAAGATGTGAGTGAAACAGTATCTTATTAGATAAAACAGATGTTGACAAACTGCATAATTTGAAGTTGAAAAATCGCAGCATGTCGCAAAATGTTTAAAATCGCAACGAGATCGTAATGTGACTTATGTATTGTGATAATATCGTATCGTGGGGCCTCTGGTGATTCCCACCCCCAATGATGATGGTGATCTGATTACCCATCTTAAACAACCTTTGAACAAGTCTTTGCAGGTAGATTTTCATTCTGCACTGAAATGAAGGCAAATACCTACGCGTAAGATAAGAAGGAATGCATTAGAAAAATCTATTAAAATACACTGTATGGTATGCTTTGAAAAATATGAGCAGTGATGTAAAGAAAACTATGGGTGAAATCTTTTAAGAGCTTGTTATCTCGGCAGCATTGAAATGTCCTGACGTTTATTTATTACTCTTGCAACCATTTCATTTTAAAACACACGGGGAATGCCTTGAGTGGAATTTCTCCTGTCAATCAGAAAACCAGAGAATACGCACTGCTGCATTTATTCACATTGCCTCTCATTATTGGCTTCATATTACTCACCTGACCCCAGGAGGAGGTGTACCAGTCGAGACATGGCTGTAGGTTACAGGTCATTTGGGGGTGTGGCCTAGAGGACATGGCCCGGCAGTGGAAAGGTCGTAGGGGCCGTTGATCCCGCAAGTCAAAACACTGGACCTCTCGTGATTTAATGCCGCCTTCACAGTTCTTGGAGCACTGGGAGAAGACACGGCATGATGGTTATTCAAACAGCATGAGCTGCTGGAGCTTTAAATATTCCAGTTCCAGTTTTTCTTGATCTTATTTAGGGCTCATTATTTTCAGTTTCATACAAACAATCTTATCAGAGTTTATTTTGAATATATACGAAGAATCCGCAGCCATGCTAGCGCCTCTGTGAGGCTGCACATACAGTAGGCAGAGAAGTACTTTAATTTAAATTTACATCAAATGATAATTTACTTTATTCACAATCTTAGTTTAGCCTTCTAGCAGTGGTGTAGTGGTATAGTTGATTAGATGGGTGTACTACAAGGTAGATGGGTAGGTAACCGAGCAGGAAGTGGGTATACTATCCTATATATTCCAATGGCTTTTGATAGGTGAAGAAGAGCAGAAAAAGAGGTGGGTATACCCCCTATAACCTCCACTACATTACTGCCTGCTAGCATGCTAATTAAGACTAAACACAAAGTAAGTCTGAATCTGATGGGAATGTCAATTTCGCAGGTATTTGGTCATAAACCAAAAATTTGGACAAAGTGAAATTTTGACATGATGGTGGCGCTAGAGGAAAAGCAAAAGGATCATCAAAGTTCTTACAGTTCAGGGGAATATGAATGTCCAAATTTCATGACAATACATCCAGTAGTTTCAAACATCTTGGCTTGATGAAGATGCAGGTAGGATCGAAACAGAGTCAATAAAGATTGTGGCATGGAGTAGTGTGCAGGCGTTAACTTTTTCAATATATCCAATAGCTGTCAAGACAGTTCACTCAAAACCACAAACCTAGTGGTGGCACTACATAAATGCGGGTCATAAGCATTTATCATCTATGGGCGATGAATGTCTGTGCTAAATTTCATGGCAATACTTTTGATATATGTTGAGATATTTCAGTCTGGACCAAAGTCTTTGACCGACCGACGTTATCTCTACAGCCACGGCGCTAGCAAATAAATAAAAAAATCCATGTCATGATAAGATAAAAAAAAAAAAAAACTTTTGCAGTGGATATACACAAAATCGTCTTCAGGGTAAAAATTAGGGCTGCCCTAAACAAAAGAAATTCTTAGTCGACCAACACTTATACGATTTTGTTGACTAATAGATCAGTTGATCAAATCGACAGATCTGTAAAACTGAGTTTCTCCACAAAGAATCACACAAAAGTACCACTTCAAATTTTGTGTTTACCAGAGATGTGCTCATAAGTGTCTTGGAAATAAGTCATTCAGCATGAAAAAAGCATAAACACTAAGACTGAGACCAAAACAAAAGTGACTAATCGACTCAGAGGGGGAAGCCCTATTAAAAATATATATTAAACGATGACCATATCATACATTTATGTTAGTAATATGGAAGCGGTCTCACCTTACTCCATTTCTCAACTTTCCATATGGAGCAGGGGCGCAGGTAACATCGCTGGGCTGGCGCAGGCCTCTTGGCCGGATCGCAGTCAGAGTCAG
>CAKALG010045912.1:0-13663 GCA_916700815.1 Helicolenus hilgendorfi
GCGGCCTCTTTTTCCCTGTCCCATGCCAGCTGTTGTGGTGCTGATTTTAGCCTCAGGATACAGAATGCTGCTTACAACAGTCTCACAGCACAGTGTCTCGATAAGGAGAGGAAGTTATTATAGGTATTAAAGTTTGTGTTTTAGTAGTTCAAAGATAGAAATTGAATCAAAGTAAATAAGTAATTTTAATTTCAATTGATCGGTTCATTGTATATCATGCAATTTTTTTTTTCGTTTCCATATATTCATACGTCTGTATTGTTTGTTTCCTCTCAGAATTGTGCCTATTACTGGGGTTTCTCAGCTTGGTTGGCCTACTATATCAACCACCCTCTTTATACACCTCCATGTAAGTCAACCCACGTATACACACACACACACACACACACACACACACACACACACACACACACACACACACTGTTGTTTTTCTCTACTTTATGCAGCTTATCAACACCATCCTCTCTCTCTTCACAGCATATGGAGAACTACAAGTCAACTATGCATTAGTCATATTTGCGGTACGTATACTGGTATTTACTCAACGTAAATTCAGTATATGTGGTGCATGCATGACAGTAAGCGTGAAATGATTATTTCTACTCCAGATGTGCGAGCTGGGAAACTTCTCCATTCACTTGACTCTTAATAATCTCAAAGGAGAGGGTGAGTTGTTGAGCTTCGTCCTGTTTACTTCCATAGCACTTAAAGGAGGAATACGCCTCGTTTTGAAGACAATGTCTAATCCATACATTTTGATTTTGTGTGATGAAATCATACAATCTAAAACCATTCACTTGTTCCTATTAGATCATTTGCTCAGTACTCCATGCTAAGACTGACTTAAATGTTATTCAAATAAAAAAAAAATGTTTTCTCTATCTCAGGATTCAAGGTCAGACGGTTTCCTGCGCCAACAAAGAACCCCTTCACGTGGCTATTTTTCTTTGTATCCTGTCCAAATTACACATATGAGGTAATTTTCTAGTATTCTAGTAATTCATCATGGTAATAAATATCACCCATGCTTGTGTATTTACCTCTCTACCTGCATATTTGACACATAATGCAGGTTGGAGCTTGGGTGAGCTTCTCCATCATGACCCAGTGTCTGCCAGGTATGAACAGCACATCACCTGTAGTTGACATAAATCCACCAAAATATGTATATTCTCATGCTTGTATGTTTTGTATTTCAGTGGCATTGTACGCATTACTGGGTTTCATCCAGATGACCATCTGGGCCAAAGGGAAGCACAGAGCCTACAGCAGGGAGTTCAAGGACTATCCCAGCCTCCGGATGGCCATTATCCCCCTGATTCTCTGAGTAGAGATCAGAACATGAACTATTGTAGCATATAAGGCGTGTTTATTCACTCCCCACAAGTGTTTTTCACTCAAACAAAGACGTTTGCTGCTGCTGAGGCCAGCACTATGCAATTATTTTTATATCTATGAACTGAAAGGAGTGGGAATAATATTATGGCAATATACTGGAGCAGTTAAAAGCAGTCTGTTCACTTTCAACAATGGGTTTTAGTTTCTTGCTGGGAGTTTGATTTGGCATTGTGCAGCCATATTCTCTATGCTGTATAACCACTGGATTTATATATATTTTGGCTTCTTCAGGACTTGACTTAAGGTTGAAAATGGCATCTCAGCATTTTAGCAACCCTTATTCAAACAAGTGAGTAGTTCTCGTTGCAAGCTGGCTTATTACCCCATAGGTTGTGCCACTTCTTTTCGATGATGAATGCTTACAGCACTAATAAACTTTTCAGGTTAAGTGAAAGAAATAAAACATATTCTAGCTCATAATAAAGTGCCTGTGGAAGCAAAACTAGCAGACTAGAATTTAAAACGTCACGACATCCATTTGGGAGTGCAACATCACTTTTAAGCTCTCAGGAGGATAAAGCAGACATTTAATTATGCTAATAATAAGCTTCACCGTCGTACATCTCAGATTGTTTTCTTCAGAGAAATGGAAGAAGACGTGTAACTTCTGGCATAAATGTGTACGGGCTTATCAGGTAGTCAGTGATAGCTGCTGTTGTTCTCCAGCCCTTACTGTCTAATCTCAGGTTTTATTAAACTGTCAAAAGCTGTTTTGTATAAATGTGAATGTGAGTAATTTTAGCATAAAACACATCAAATGGGATGTCTGGGGAAAAAGACCCACATCTTAAGGAAAAATGTATCTTTATTTGACATGATGCACCTCTCAGAAACATCACTTTTGTGACATTGTGTTCCTCTAATGACATCAAGTGCTGGTGGGATGCAGACAGTTTACCAAAGTTGAACATATATATGATAAAGCGCAAAGATTGAACAAGACATTGGTGGCATAAAAATAACACATGTTATTGAAATGAATTCCACAGCAGTAAGAAGACTTTGTAAAAATCATAGCTGTACTGCACTAGCAGAACATCTTGGTAAGAATTGTGATGCTTCAATTAAAGCTGCCTGAATAAAGTGCTAAAGCTAATGCTTCTCTGAGTGCTTGTTTCATATATCTAAAGAAGGCAAAAAAAAAAGATTATCTTGCTTGGCATCTGAAGCAAAAAATACACAGGACCTAGGCTTTCTTCACATTCCCATTACACCCCGATATTGAACTTTTCTGTCATGTCATCAATCAAAGTCCTTGTCATAAATCTCAAGCTCTGTTTCATTTAGTTTGCAAGGCCTACGAGGTGAGCAGAACGTGGAACATATACCAGGCACATAAATGCTCCACACTTTCCAAATCCAAAGCCCACTAACCCTGTTTACTGGAAAAGCAAAGTATTGCCATATGTCGGATCATCAGTCAAACACGATGTGTGTCGTGTCCCATTTACAGACTGCCTTTTGAGGCCTAACACCGCACTATGGATCAATGAGGGCTGACCCGTTCCAAAGGTTCCGCCAAATGCCGATGAGAAGACCTCTTTTGCTCAAATTTGGAGAACACAACCGGTTCCTTTTAGTATCATGCACCAGTTGAAGAGGATGTTCCAGTTTCAGTCATCCATAGGGCGCATTCCTCGGACACGGCGGCCCCGAAAATGGAAGACTTCTCGTCTTCCAGTTGAGCTCACTGAGGTAAGTTCACTCCTTCAAAGACTTGAGGGGTGTGGCTTCAATATATCGCTGTGCCCCAGCAGCTTTTGGATGCAACACAATGGTATCATCCTCTCTTGATTGTTGCTTGGCAAAATTCACAAAAACCTACAGAGAAATACAAAGAAACGTTAGGATCAACCTGTTGTCCTCCGAGTCAAACCAGCTGCCGTGACCTTGAAAAAAGGTGATTCTCAATGCAAGACAGAGAGACATGAGAGAATGAAATAATGTAGCAAGATTTGTTTGAACCATCGGATGGGAAGATGATGAGGAATTCTCAATATCTATCAAGTAAAAAGGCCAATCAAAAAGCATGAAACTAACATGCTGGTGTTAGCAGGTATAATGTATACCATGTTCACCATCTTGGTTTAGTGTGTTAGCATTCTAACATGTGCTAATTAGTACTAAAGATGAGGTACAGCTGAGGCTGATGGGAATGGCTTTAGTTTTGGTCATAAACCAAAATATTGGACAATTTAAAAATTTGACTTGATGATGGCGCTAGATGAAAAGTGGTGGTATCACTAAAGTGATTTCAGTTCATCCTGTGGGGGGACATGAATGTCTGTACCAAATTTCACTGCAACCCAGCCAATATTTGTTGAGATGTTTCAGTCTGACCAAATTGGTGGACCAACCGACCAACACTGCCATCCGTAGAGCCACACCAATAGCATGGCAAAACAAAATGTTAAAATTGTGAATTATTCACAATTTGACTGGTTTTCAACCGAGCCATCTGATCCTCATGAAGGAAAGCTGAAAGGAGGAAATATGGGAGCGCCTTGGGTTCGATTTCTGCCTTGGGACCTTTAACCACCAAAATCGAATCAATTCTTCTTTGAGTCCAGGTGGACGTTTGTGCCAAATTTTGAAGAAATTCCCTCCAGCGTTCCTGAGATATCGTGTTCACGAAAGCGATACGAACGGACAGACGGACAACCCGAAAACATAATGACATAAAAAAGGAAGAAATGTGCACCCCTTTTAAATTCCCATTTCATAATTCATTATGTTTTTTTCTATGCTCATTTACCTGGTCAAGAGTGGTTTGCGATACTGAGTAGTCCTCTATGTTGAGCTTGTCTTTGTTAGCCAGGACCATCTGAAAGATCCTTGCCAGGGAGGAGGAGGAGATCTTGTACTGTAGAGTGTTGTAGTGTCTCTCCGTCTGGATGCAGTCAGGGAAGGTGCTCTCCATGAAGGCTTCGGCAGTGTTCAGGTCTGGGGCACAACCAGGCGTGGCTGTCCTGATCTTCATGGTCACCACGTAGCCATCACCAAACCTACGATGATGTAAGGCAAAAGGAGAAATCAAAGATCTAAAAAAAAAAATCTACAATTTTCGTAGAATGCTAATTAGATTGTATTTCTTTAAGAAGTCTTTAAGAAATATTAATACATTTTAAAATGTGATGCATGATATGGGATTAAGTAAAATGACTTACTTGTATTTGAGATGCTGAATGGTTCCCAAACACTTAAAGGACCCATTAACCATAATTGCTAAGCGGGTACACAGCGCCTCACATTCCTCCATACTGTAAAGACAGATGGTGAAATTACCATTAAAATCTGTACTCATAAATATGCATGCACACACACAGTCAAACACCCACACCAGATAGTTTACCTGTGTGAGGTGAGGACCACAGCCCGTCCGTCCTGGATAATACTCATGATGGAGTTCCACAGGAAGCGTCTGGAGAGAGGGTCCATACCTGTAGTGGGCTCATCCTAACGTACAGCAATAGTAACAACATTAACATACACACAGAAGCATCTAGCATCTTATCCATCACCTAACCATGCTCATATAACATCGATCCCCATCCTAAACCTCTAATCCAAACCACTGTCATCAGCGTGGGCCTCACCAGCAGCACCAGCGCAGGGCAGCCTATCATGGCGATGGCGGTGGAGAGTTTCCTCCTGTTACCTCCACTGTAGGTCCCAGCACTTTGGCCTGCGTACTCTGACAGACCCAGCTTCTGGATGGCCCACTCTGCAACCTGAACACGAGGAGAATACTGTAAGTGCCTCGTGTTACAAGTCAGTCAAACCAAATTTGTCGGTTTTATAGATTGATGTGACACTATGCACACTTGGTAGCTTCCAAATACGCAGGGTTTCTAAATGAACACATTTCAATCTTTTGAACAACAGTATTAATACAATAGTATGACTGTTTGCAGTGTCTTGTGAGAAAACATCATTTTCTAGCTGATTGCTGGTATTTTGTCTCTGGACAAACATTTGATAAAGCAAGGAAACAAACTTACAAAACATTTGTACTGTATGAAGTGATGTCTTCAACTGTGGCTTTATTTTGGCAATACTGCTTTAATGCCCCACATACGCTCCTCTCTTTATAGGACTGGCTCATTTTCCCTCAGTGCTTACAGTGAAGGATACGCTACTTTATTCTGCTTGCAATTAACCATTTGTCTTACTGTAACTTCCACAAGGGGTGCCTGATGGTTGATAAGTTGGTCTTGTAGATTGTGTTAATTTTACATTGTATATACTATGTAAGATACACTCATAATATTTATAATTTGTGCTTACAACTGTCCAGTTTGAAATGATTTATTTCCAGGCAAAAGCTGCATCTCACCCTGCTGATCTCATACTCGGGAACTCCACGGAGGCGGGCGTAGAGGTGCAGATGTTCTCTACCTGTCAGCAGCTCATCTATGGCATCAAACTGTGGGCAGTAACCCATGTTCTGGTGGACGTCCAGGATGTTGGTTAAAATGCTGAAGATTTAGGAGAAAATAAACAAGAGGAATGATGATTACAAGCCTCAACAATTATATCAAATTACATATTTATAAAAGCAATATATTACTAACCTGTGACCAGCGACTGAGGCCTCTCCTAAGGTGACATCAATGTCTCCTGTCAACATCTTAAACGTTGTCGTCTTCCCAGCTCCATTCACCCCCAGTAGACCAAAGCACTGCCGAGGATCAAGAGAAAAAACATGATAGATAAACAATGAAGTGACCAGAATGCTTTCTCTGTGGAGTAAATTACACCGGTTTAACCACACAAACCTCTCCGGGTGATACTGCAACACATATTCGGTCCACTGCAGGGATGATTGTTCCTGAGTACGTCTGGCAAGGCGAGATGACAACAAAACAAGGACAAAAATTGAAGTATATTTTTTAGTTTTAAATCTTTTTTTGAGCATCAATTTTACAGTTTTGTCCAAAGAAAAATGCCTCACTTTGGACAGGTCTCGAATGCGTAAAATGTCGTTTGTTTTTTCACTCTGATAGAGTCGCTCCCTTTCCTCTGCCACATCTACATCCTCTTCCAAAATAGGAGGCCTTGGGCAATCCGACATCCTGCCAATGGAAAAACCAACTTCTAGTCAATCCATGCACCAGTCACATCACATTTAGAATCTGTTATATGGAAATGTGATTACATGCATTGTAATTTTCAAAGATCAATTACAAAAGTACATCTGGCAAATTTGGTTTCCTACGTAATACAAGCTCTACTACACTAACCAGTGATCCAGGAAGAAGCGATACTGGAACAGAATGTTAAGGATGAAATAGACGAATCCCTCAACAGCCATGCAGAACAGGTTCTTCCCAATGAAGTCCCAGTTATAGGGGTCTGGACTGTAGTCCTCACCTGAGGAAATACATCAACATAACACACCTTTCAGTCATGCTTTAAAAATGTTGGGTGTTTTCATTGACATAGGGACGTTACAATAGAGGCTTAGTTTAGCTGGAATATATTTTTCAGTAAAAATCAATCCATATAATTGTATTATAATTAGGACTGTCAAAGTTAACATGATATTTAATGCAATTTTTAGGTTGCAGTGGGCTCAGTTTTAAAGCTAGTCATAAAGTCGTACTAGCTTGTCACAAAGGAGACTAAATAACGCTCCAAACTTATGCAAAATTTTGGTGAGGAAAACTTTCATGGCCATTTTCAAAGAGGTCCTTTGACCTCTGACCTCAAGATATGTGAATGAAAACGGGTTCTATGGGTACCCACAAGTCTCCCCTTTACAGACATGCCCACTTTATGATAATCACTTGCAGTTTGGGGCAAGTCATAGTCAAGTCAGCACACTGACACACTGACAGCTGTTGTTGCCTGTTGGGCTGCAGTTTGCCGTGTCATGATTGGAGCATATTTTTTATGCTAAATGCAGTACCTGTGAGGGTTTCTGGATAATATTTGTCATTGTTTTGTGTTGTTAACTGATTTCCAATAATAAGTATATACATTAATTTGCATAAAACAAGCATATTTGCCCAATCGCATGTTGATAAGAGTATTAAATACTTGACAAAGCTCCCTTTAAGGTACATTTTGAACAGATAAACAATGTGAGAAGCTTAGTTTATCCTTGAATATATTTTTCAGTAAAATCAATCATTGTAATTGTATTGTGTTTCATATTTTGTCCTTTAACCTTCCCAAATGTATTTTTCACTGCTACAGAATCTGTTGCAGAGCGTTTGTTGCAAAAGTGAGGGCCTTTGAGTGTGTTATAACTCTGCAGTTGCCTTGATGTCAGATGTAAGCTATCAGATTTCCGATGCAGCCAGTGACCCAATGTATATTCAGAGTGTTGAGATGGTGGCTGACAGATGGAGGCTTTTGTTGCTCCAAGTATTTGCTTACTGGTCTGTGAGGTATATGAGCGTGTGTGTACTTACCAAAGCGAGCGTAGACATCAGTCACCGCCTGGTTCATGGCCATGTCTATGAGACCTCGGCCCAGACAGTAATGGGGGAAGATGAGCAGCACGGCCTTTAACAGCTGGTTGAACTTGTACAGAGCCTGCACAGAAATCCAAATTAGGTTGAAATGGAAGATGCATGGGAGATGGGATTTACAGAGACAGAGTCCTGTGGTCTTACTGTGGTGCCCTCAAAAAGGTCCAGGATGAAGGTGATGGCACTGCTGTTGATGCCAATGAAGAGGTTGATACATGACAAAGAGACGTAGGCTGTGCTGGGGACACTGAATATGAAGGACATGGGGTACATCATGGGAGTCACAGACCAGCTAGGAGAGAAAGAGAGTAAAAAAAACATCAGTTAAGCATCAATGAACATCAAAATCTAATGCCAGATATGTATAAACAATGTACATATACATATCATTACAGTAACAGAGGATTCAAATATTGTAATTTATACATATATGTACATAAATGCATGATTTTCCATGATGTGCAGTGTAAAATGATATATATCCCGTAGCTGATATTTTGACTGTCGGAGGCACTTGGCTGGGTGTGTCTGCAGCTAGCGTGAGATGTGGAGTACACTTAATCCACAGGAGTGTCACAACAATCTGGTGATGACAGTAGCTCCCATTTAGGCTGCGTCATGAAAAATATCTGCTTTGGGAGGCATCTTAAAAGCTACCCACGTGTCCAGTGTTTGAAGAAAGTCAAAACTGATCAAGGCATACAACCGGACCATTGTGGGAACCAAAAGAAAAAAAGGAAAAGCAGGGTACTAAATCTGGTATTAATCTCTCGTTAGCCAGTTGTTGTGGAATCAATTCAGGTATTAGGCTTTAATTTAAATTGAATGGAGAGATCATTTATTTTTGGTTTGGTCAATATTTCATAAATAAAACAACCGGAGGAGAATGCTGAAGCTTGCAGATATTTGATTGTGTTGCTTTACTACACAACAAGAATGTGAAAATACTGAATATTGGCACAAAATATTTTAGTTATTGGCAGTGTCAACTCAGAAACAAGGCTATAGGCCATTTTGATTCAGCTTTTTTTATTTTTTGGCTCTCATTTTACATTATTTTTTGTTAGAAAAAGACTGAACAGGTACAGACAGCTTAGAGCTTAAAAAAAAGACAAAAACTTACCCATAAAGCATAAGCAGGGAAATAAGAGGTTGGAGGTTGGTTGGTGAGGTGTAGCACTTCTTATTAAAAAAGATGAATATTTCCACCACCATCGCTGCGCTGATGGAGTAATTCAACTGGAGAAACAATAAAAACAATAAGCATGGCATGCCATTGATACTAGTGTCTACAAAGCTGAGAGCAAAGAGCACAAAGCCTATTAACATGTTGGTGTCTTTACCCTGGTTGTTCTAATAAACATTATTATTACATGCCCTTGACTTGCCAGGCATTGGTGCACATATCATAAGGTAATAGCGTCACTGTACCATGTCCCAGAGAAAGTTGGCCATCCAGTAAACCAAAGGACTGACGCCACTGACAAACTGCAGGTGTTTGGCCTGGGTAACCCTCTCCTGGATTAAATAGAGGACGAAGCTGGCTGGAACGAAGGACATGGCGAAGATGACACAGATAGCCATCACTACATCCACTGAGGTGGACAGGCTGGGGAAAGGACAGAAGGAAAATACTCTTATGAAAATTAAAAGTATCACACCCTGGTAACAATACCTCTTAGAAACTCTGTACTTTTCCCCGCAATCACCTAGAACAGTTTCAGACTTTGAAATGTAACACGACCACTCACACAGTGATCTCAGAGAGCTGCTCTTTGGTGAGGTTCAGCGGATGGTTGATGGCAGTGATTCCATATTGGTCCAGGTTAGCTCCTTTGGGCAGGTTTGCACGGAGGATGGCGTTGTTTGCCACGTTCATGAAGGAAACCATGGCATGCCAGCCCTTATTGTTGTACCACACCTGTGGAAAGACACTGTACTTTGAGTACTGCCGATTTATACCGTTAATAACATAGACGTGTCATCTATAAAATACAGCACTTACTTGGTTTGTCACAGAATTATGAACAGTCTATTACATCGTGTTATACAATGAGGTAAGTGGATCACAGTGATGAAGGTTGCATCGTGCTGGTGAGGCTGTAATAGACTGACCTTGACATTGTTTTGAGTCTCCATGTACCTGAGGAACGTCCCTATGTCCTTCAGCGTTTGTTTGGAGCATTTGCCCTGCAACCGAACATTAGAGGCCCAATTACAGAAGGATTCACAAAGTGATGAACACACAGACAAAAAGGATAAAAGTGCACAAAAACAGAAGCAAACAGATAATGTGTAGTTACCCCAGTAACATTGAGCAGTCGTCCCAGCTGTGCTGCTAGATCCCGGATGGTCTTTGGCTGCAGCTCTAAAAGAGGAAGCTGTCCTCCCACTGATATACCGCCATACCTGGACACCAGAGAGAAAACCCTGCTGACATCTACAGCGCTTTGCTGTAACTCCACCTGACACAGCCCAAAACTGTACAACACCATTACAACCACCGGAGGGAGAACTGCACCACTACACAGCTCAGTGCTCCAGCTACTCCTATCAGAGAGCTGCTTCAGAGCACCCTTACAAAAACTCTTTCATTCCCACTTCAATATCCATTTAAACCAAGGCCAAATAACTGTCACTGCGTTTTAATGCAGCTTTGAACACCCGCTCTTATTTATTTATGGAATTGTTTGTGTGTTAATGTTATTTTATGTGGGTCTTTCATGGGTGTATGTTTTTATGTTGTTTGTGAGCCCCTAACCTAAGACACTCACTATGTGATAGACAATAAAGGTTGTTGAATCTTGAATCAGCCGTCCATGTAATACACTTCAAAATGCATATCAGATATCCCTCTTTGGACAGAAATGTAATCGGACATTGGATAAAAATGTGAAATTACCTTTGTTCGTTCACCCAATATTTGCTCTTCAGGCTGAAAGAGATGAACATTTCAACTTTAATAATTACTTAAACACCACAAATAGGCTCACAGCTTCTTCAACTAAAATTAAAAGTACTGCACTTTTACATTAATAATACTGTACACTGTATGTTACATGAATACCTCTTGTATAAACCTTTGAGGTATTACGATTACTTTTTTGCAACAATAATATATTTCATTATTGTAATGAAAAAAACTACAGAGTTCTTGTTTAACCACAAAAGCTTCATGTAGAGGAGATAATCTATAGTGAATTGATGCTATTAGGTAGAGTAAGGATACCTGGTTCTGATGAGGCTGGGGTAGGTCTTCACCAGGTAGTCAGAGATGTTCCTGCCTGTTAGGTCCATGAGAACATCTCCTGTTGACTGGATCCTCTAATGCACAAAATAAAACACAGTGTATATTTAATAAGAGAAACTCATCCGCAATGGTGGACCTCAAAATGTATGTATTTCAGTTGGAGTTCAAGTGGAAATGATACAGAAGTCAATACACAATACATACTAGTGTGCTGAAGGAAAGGAATAGTAGTGTACTTGAGAGGGTAGATTTTGTGTGTTTGTGTGTCTATATACTGAATATATACTGTAGTTGTTTTCAATAGTAGTGACCTGACCACCTACCTGTGGAGGTGGGAGGCCTCCAGCTCCAGCAGGACACACAGGGAGCATGGTGAGTTTCCTGGGTGTGCTGCACTGACAGTCTGGAGACGGTCTGAGGGAGCTCCATTCGGGGCCCGCCAGCATATCGATCAGGACAGGGTTAACCAGGGGCATCTCCCACTCCGTGGTGATGTTGTTACACGGGAAATCTCTAGCAGTGGGAGAAAATGACTGAGTCAAACAAAACAGCACAGAGCACAGTCTGGGAAAAAAATGATCTAAGGCTGTTGAAGCTGACTCACTCCAGTGGTTCATCCACCATGCAGCGAGTCCCAAAGCCTGGCCTGTTCAACAGCACCTCGCCAAGGTATCTCATCTGAGCATCCATAGGACGCTCATTACTGCAACGGACAAAATCAGAAAATGGATCTAGAGACATTTCAGCCAAATTCAATAGGAAGTATTCTCATTCAATTGGTAAGTCTCCTCATATCAGCTGAATAGCGCTAGGTGACCTTGTGTCCATTATGCCCACCTGAAGAAGGTGTACTGTCTCCCATACATCCAGGGACTGAGGGTCACACTTGGATACTCTCCGAAAGGTGGAACGATCAGAGTGAAGGTCAGTGCCAGGAAAACAAAACTGGCCGGCAGCACAATCTACCAAAGACATAATTGCCATATAAAAAATAGACAAAATATGTAACACTGATTAAGATCAAGGCCCTGGTACTTCTTGGTAATTCAACTCTAATTCAGACAGCCAAACTGAATATAACTGCGAAAAGGAACTCTGCTGATTCACCAGCCTAGTGTTCATAGTTAGATCATATTCTAGTATATGCACAACGCACCAAAACCAGTGACACTTTACACTGAACACAAAATGCTATTCCGATTACTGACAGCGCTGCATTGGATTAAGGTTCGATAAATCATAGCAAGCTTACCTGGGCAAAGAAGTCTTTGTAGGAGCGTGTTGCGTGATGCAACCTCTTGATCAGCAGTGCGAAGAACTGTTTGATGGTCAGACAGAGCCCTCTGACCTGGTAGGAACCCCTGCCTGCACTGCCTCCTGGGAGATCACACGGGCCCTGGCCATTGGTGTGCAAAGCCCCGTCTGTCTCTGGAATATAGAGCTCAAGTCAAGTTGCACAGTCTGACATATTGTACAAGCTAGATTAAAGAGGCCAGCCAGCAAGCCAAGCATGTTTAGTCTCCAGTGAGCGGTGATCAAAAGGCATTTACCAGCAGTGCTCTACTAGCCTCGGGGACGCAGTTCATCATCTTAACATGTCACCGGTGATATATATTTATGATGACTACATCAGTTGGTCATATCTCACTAGTCAAAATGCCCAAGCCGAAGCTCTCTCTGCATTACACTGTTGTCAGGAAAAACACTTTTGCCCAAACATGTTTTCAGGAATGGATTAAATGCGAGGACATTTCCCAAAATGTCAAACTATTCTGTGAATTTCTCATCTCAATCTTTTCATTCAACAAAGGTTGAATAGGTTTCATCTTATATCACATAATAAATCTTTTTAAACGGCAGAAATTGATGTGTTTTTCCCACAGCAGCAGCATTTGTCCAGAGCTGCAAGCTGAATGCCAATGTCACCTGTTGGCGGTTCCATATCAACTGCCACTCTGTTGAATCCACAGAGACTAGCTCGACACATCTGTCGCAATGATTTCTTGTCTGAGAGAGTGGGATACAAAGGATGTAGTTCACATGATGAGGGGCTACGAGAGACACAACTACAAATCCACACACACAACAAATCAACAGGACGAGACAAAGGTGTTAAGGGAAAGTGCTGCAAAAACTTTACCTGGTACACATTTCCTGTTGGTTGCCTTCCCATTAGCAGTGACCTTTAGGAAGATCTACAAAGAAATTGCATAGTTTTATTGTCAGGATTCAAGATTAACAGATGCTCTTTATTACAAAGTGTAAATGTAACAGAGCCTAATCACTTTAAAGGTGAATGCCAGGCAGTGTCTGTATGACAGATTGTCCTAATGAAACTATCCTTGCTTGCAAATCCTTAGCACTGAAGATGAAAACATAATTTGTGTTTCAATAACCAACGTAAATAACCTTTTTGATTTTCCTAATAAATCACAACTGCATGCAGTTATTTCCACGCACCTCCTCCAGCGATGTGTCGGACACACCAAAGCTGCTGAGGCCGATGTCCACCAGGGTTTCCTCCAGCTCCCTGAAG